>JAODAL010013973.1:0-89169 GCA_025379985.1 Phyllomedusa bahiana
CTCTACCTCATGTGCTCCCCCCCTTTTTGCTCCTTCCACCCATTTCGTCCATGTCAGAAATATAAAAATTTGAGAAGGTATGGAATAGTTTTGGAAAGTCTCTTATTAAAAAACGGCAAATCACAGCTATTCTCAAATCCCTCTAATCAAAACAAAATTGCTGGATTCAAATTTAACTGCAAGGTGTCTATCAACAAATCTGGACTGGGCAAAAGTCCAAAAAACACGTATCTGTTATGTTTTGGTATAATAAACGGTATTTTTTTGCACCTTTCAATTCACCTGTGGTGAATATAGAATTGCTGTTTTAAGATTTACGTAGATGCTGCATCAATGAACAGTGCTGGGTGCGCAAAAGTCAAAAAACGCGTAACTGTTATGTTTTGATATAATAAACGGTATTTTTTGCACCTTTCAATTCACCTGTGGTGAATATAGAATTGCTGTTTTAAGATTTACGTAGATGCTGCGTCAATGAACAGTGCTGGGTGCGCAAAAGTCAAAAAACACGTAACTGTTATGTTTTGATATAATAAACGGTATTTTTTGCACCTTTCAATTCCCCTGTGGTGAATATAGAATTGCTGTTTTAAGATTTACGTAGATGCTGCGTCAATGAACAGTGCTGGGTGCTCAAAAGTCAAAAAACACGTAACTGTGATGTTTTCGTACGATACATGGTATTTTTGGCAACAAACAACCTGTGCTGACTACAAGATTGCTGGTTTGTAATTTAAGTGCAAGGTGGATATATCAACAGTCACAGGTGTAATGGGTAAAATTGAACACCTATCTGAAATGTACACTGATAATAAAAGTGGAGTTTTGCAGCTAACAAAGAGACCTGCAGTTACTAGAAATTATGTTTATCCAATATAAGTTCAGGCTGCCCAATATCCAGGAAATATTTCAATAGCAAACTGTTAATAATAAAGATATTCCACTACAATGTCTACACTAAGTCTTGGTGCCCACCGCCGTGAATTTACAGCGGTAGATGCTGCTTTAAAATTCTCTAGCTAACTACATAAAATCTTCAAATCTCTAATCTAACTAAATTGGAAGGATCACAGCTAATAGTAGAGGTTTCTCTGTGCAGAAATAGACTAATTTCGCTGAGCTGTTTGGCCACAGGCAGAGCGCAGGTCCTATCCCTATGAGACGCTGAGAGACACTGAGGCTGAAACAGGAAACGCTGTTCTATGTAAAACGAGGTCATGTGATTTTTCCAGCCAATCGCAACCATACACATCCCAGTCATGACGTCGCACACACATCTCACCCTGCTCTATTCTGTAATCTCATTTGCTGGCCGCCACAATTACAGGAAGCGCCGAAAAAGGCGCGATCTTAATAGATGATGCACAGATTTTAACCTTAATTATCGCATGATCTGGAAATTTCGATCACCATAAAAACCTTGCCGATTTCAACTTTGTCGATAAAAATCGCTCAACACTAGTTGTAACAAATCCTCAATTTGCATTTGACCCACCGAGTCTTGAGAAAGCAAAAGGTATTTTTTAGCCAAGCCCGTAACTCTCATCTACAGACAACGCTGTTTCGGGATTTTTGTCCCTCTTCAGTGCAGAGTAGAGAAGATACTGGCTGGCTGTGTGGGAGGCATCGGGTAGCTCAGGAAGGGAAGATCTCTCCTTAAGGAGAGCACCGAACGAACGGCTTGTAGAGTTTTTGTTTTGCCTTTTCGCCCTCTACTTAGCATCTGCATATCACACGGCATTATAGGAAAGGGGCTGAGAAGCCCACAGCGCCCTCTGTTGGTTGTAACAAATCCTCAATTTGCTTTTGACCCACTGAGTCTTGAGAAAGCAAAAAGGATTTTTTAGCCAAGCCAGTATCTCTCATCTACAGACAACGCTGTTTTGGGATTTTTGTCCCTCTTCAGTGCAGAGTAGAGAAGATACTGGCTGGCTGTGTGGGAGGCATCGGGTAGCTCAGGAAGGGAAGATCTCTCCTTAAGGAGAGCACCGAACGAACGGCTTGTAGAGTTGTTGTTTTGCCTTTTCACCCTCTACTTAACCACCAGGACATGCGATGTGAAACAGTGCTGACATTTCAGCCAAATCACATAATGATCTGCCAGAATGATAAATCACAGTTTCTCAGTTCACGAATTCTGTCCCTCTGTTTTGGACAAGTGGCAATAATTTGAACATCCGGCATCAGTAAATCATTTCATAGTATCGGGTCTGATTTTTGAGGTTTTTATGTAGATTAAAAACTTTGTTTTTAATCTGGCAAATTGCCCCTCCCACATGTTACAGATATGAGCCATGGCAAGTGCTTGAAAATGTGATCATTTGCAGATCTTAGCAACATCTGCTTCTTCCTCGATTTGCATAACCTTATGTCTTATCCTTCTTGGTGTTGCGATTTCAATGCTGTGGAGTGGATTGACTCTAGGGGCCACATGTATGAACCTGTTTAAGTCTAAAACTCACTTTTTTGCCCATAGGTTACTATGGGAAAAAAGAGTGAGTTTAAGACCTAAATAGTTTCATACATGTGGCCCTATGAGTATGGATACACTGATAGTTGTCAATCACTAAATAAGGCTGACAACTTGACTACTTAATATAGATTTAAATGAATAGATTACAGAATATCCCAGAACTTTTCTAACTAAACTGTATATTAATTGGTCAGCACCTCCAGCTCTATAATATGCTGCCTGTAAATGAACTTCATTTTCACGTTGTAGGTTTACCTCAAAGCTTCTTTTAAACTTGATTGTGGCATGCCTAATCATTTTTTACTCTTTATTGTGAGTAGTTGTATTTATGTATTTGCTTCTAACTACCTTCTAACTTTTTTTTCTGTATTTTAATGAAAATTCTACCTTATTGACATTAATGGAAAACATTTTGTGTGAAAACATCCTTGACCTTTATATGAAGGTAGATTCACACCCCTATTTTTCAAACATATATTTTTTTTTGTACTGTAATAAGGGATTGTCACATATGCTTTACTATATAGTTTAATGTAGTTGGCATCTATTTAATACTATAATTTTTGTTTCCTGTAATGTGGAAGTAAATGTTTTTGGCATTTTTCTTCAGAAAAGTGTCACGGGCAAAATTTACTTACATCTGCCTTTGACTTCCAGTATAAGAAGAGCAATACATCTAAATGTAATTCCTACAGACAACATTACTATGTGCTTATGATTAATGTGCTTCTGAACTGTACTGTTACAATCTTATATGGACCTTATAAGGGCTTTTTTGTTATTTTGAAAAATGACACTGCAGTTTTTGATGCAACTTTTTGATCCAATGCCAGAAGTGCATCCAAAGATATAGATCATTCCCTTATATTTGTCATTCCTTTTTAATCCACCACTGACTTTGAATCATAGAAAAAAATGCACAGTGTAAAATGCACAAAAATGTGGCACATTTATTTTTTGTTTCAGACACTTGTTTGAGAAAGGGTGTGGCTTTGCTGAAAGTGGGTGTAGCTTAGCAGAAGACTGGTGGTGGGTATAGGCTAAGTGTGACTGTGTGTGACAAAATTGCACCACAATTCTAATGCAGAATTTTGGCACAAAGTAAGCCTACTTATTGGTTTACAAAGGCTAGACAAATCTATAGATGTGCAAAAATGATCAAACAGAATAAACCATTGCAATACATTTGGTGCATCAATAGACTGCCTAAGTTTACACTGTCTAACTTTAAAATATGAATAGTAATTGTGCCCCAGTGTGTATGACTAACCTTATGCATATTTCCTTTAAGGCCAAACAATTCATTTAAACTCAGTTGACAATAACACTATGTATTGTGTTTATTCTGTACAAATGGAAAAAAAAAATCTAAGTTCCCAAAAGTCCATCAATTTTGAATCCTATTCCTTTGGTAGCCAAGTAAAAAAAAAAAAAAAAAAAAAACATTATTAACTGGATTTCTTTCAAAAAAGGATATACAGAGCAGAAATGTGGCATTGGCATACTGTTGTCAATCATTGTAATGAATTAACTGAGAAGACGTGCAAAAATAATTCTTTTTTGAATCACCAATACATATATTATGCCAGAATTAAAAAAAAATATACCTGCCAGAAAACATCATATGAGCATCTGGAATCAATAATTTGGCAAAGACTTCATAGGAAACAACATAATTAATCATCAAGTAATTAATGTAACTTCTCATGGGCTTTCTATAGATTGATCCTGCCAGACAAACCAGATTATAATTTTAAAGATTCATGCTGTGACTCAAAATTTGGATGAATCTGATGCAACAGGTGTTATATATTGGCAGTTCATCCTATGTCAAAAAGAGATAGAATAATCAAGAGCGAAATCAAAATTTTACATGCCCACTTTATATTCATGAATGCACTTCATTATAATACTTGGCTAGACGGCAGAGATTAATATCACTCAACTTAAACTTAAAAAAAGTAAAGAGGATAGATGAAAACATAGGAATATGGTTATATTTTATGTGTACTTTGATAGCACATGAGATTTATTGCCACCTGTCTAATCTTTTTCTTTTGCTATATTGTTTCCCACCTATATTTCCTTCAATGTTATTGTTCTTGTTCAAAATAATTTCAGAAGTAACCTCAAAGACTGCATTGCCGTAAGTAATGTCATTTTAGTGCCTGTTCTTCTTCTGTATTGTAGCCTTTTTATACAACCCCACACACCAAGCTTCAATCTTTGATATTCTGAACAAGTCCTGACACTATTAATGTAGATAAATGTATATTTTTTTCTTTAGTAGTAGTACCCTCAATTTTTCTATGGTTGGCAATTAAAGGGGTTGTCCAGTTAACATTTTTATAACATGATACAGCTGTCCCCTTAACCACTTACCATCATGTGACGTTTGAGTCATAATGCTGGTAAGGAGCTATGGATTGGGCTCACTGCAGGTGTCGGCTGTTAACTACAGCTGACACTCACTACTAACAACAGGGATTGGAGCTGGCTCTGATCCCTGCTGTTTAACCCTTTAGACCATGCAGTTGCAAACCATTCCTCTTTCCAATAGTGGCGTGCCGAGCGGTTGCCATAGCTGGAAGCCTAATAAAAGCTTCCATAGCTAACACACATTAGGACTGCTTTAACTTCCTGCCTCAGGCACCATCTTGGAACTCCCTTCTGAATTGTCTATATAATGCAGAAAAGTGTACAAGCAATTGCACCCCCTAGTAATCATGTACCCTAGGGGGACTACAAGTGAACATTTTTTAAAAAGTTTTAAAAGTAATAGTATTAGGGCTTGTCCCCGCTGCACGGGTTTTCACCCAGTTTTTCAGACAGTTTTTGGTTTTGACAACTTTCATTATGGATCTCTATGGAAAACCTGCCCGCGCAGCGGTCTCCACTGCACGGGTTTTCCGCTGGCCACTTTTCTAGACCGCCAGTGGTCTGACAAACATAGAACATGTTCATTATTTCGGGCGGAATATGACCATGTCTATGCGAAGGGTGAGAGCTTTTCTCCGCAAACCGCACGGCCCGAAAACAGCGTAAATACCGGTCAGGATTTCAGAGCAGTATTTGCATTGTGCCGTGAGTAGGCCCCTTATTTTGCCCTTTTATAAATAAATCAATAAATGTAAAAAAGTATTGTCACTTTCGGAAAAGTCCAGTCTATTAAAATATAACATAACACTGAACACAGTAAAATAAAATAATTCCAAACACTAAAATAAAAAACTGAAGAAATTGTGAGCATGCAGCAGAATGGAGTTAAAATAAAAATATTGCCTCTCCTCTTTCACTTTGGATCCAGCAATGTGCAGTTCTCACTCTCCATTGGACTTTTGCTTCCTTCCAGTCTTCTTCTGAACCTGATCTTACCACTGTAGCAACTGATTGGCTGTAATGGTCACATAACATTGCCTGACATCGCTGTTCAGAGCACTTACTTCCAAACAGTGTTATCAGCCAATGGCATGTGACAGGCAACCCTCTAACCACTACAGCTATGCTCAGTGTGACCAGGCATCTCAGATAGGTTGGTGTCCATTCTCTATCACTCAATCACTGATTACTTGGAATGGCAGGCAAGGGTCTAATGAACCCCGCTAGACCTGCCATCTTACTCCTTTTACACCTTTTCCCAAGTCAGAGAAATTAAAAAGAGATAAAAAAGGCTCTACATTTTTTTTAAAGCAGTGGTATCTAGAGATGGGCGAATTTCTCAAAAAATTGATTCGGTGACTTCGCCGAATTTTCCGACAAACTTAGTTTCGGTCCGAATTACTTCGGGGCGAATTGCGTTAAAAAACAGCTATTTCCAAGCTGCACAGAGCCTGCATGGTGCTGTAGAACGTTGTGCCATGCTTAAATATGCAGAGGGAGCTTGGTTTGGTCTTCATACAATGTTGTGTTTTAGTATGACACGCAGATGACTGCCACCGCTCTTAGAATCGCTTCACTGTGGAGGTCTCGGCAGCAGCCAGAGCAGCAGCATGAGGTCAGACAGTGGCACAATGACAGAGTGTGGAGGTCACGGCAGCAGCCACAGCAGCAGCATAAGTTCAGACAGTGGCACAATGACAGAGTGTGGAGGACACAGCAGCAGTCACAGCAGCAGCATGAGGTCAGGCAGTGGCACAATGACATTCTGGAGGTGGCAAAAACAGTAGTAGGCCACAGAGTGGCACAATGACAGAGAGTGGAGGTGACGGCAGCAGCAGCATGAGGTCAGAGAGTGGCACAATGAAACAGTGGGGAGGGCACGGCAGCAGCCACAGCAGCAGCATGAGGTCAGGCAGTGGCATAATGACATTCTGGAGGTGGAAACAGTAATAGGCCACAGAGTGGCACAATGACAGAGAGTGGAGGTCACGGCAGCAGCAGCATGAGGTCAGAGAGTGGCACAATGACACAGTGTGGATGGCACGGCAGCAGCCACAGCATGAGGTCAGGCAGTGGCACAATTACATTCTAGAGGTGGCAAAACAGTAGTAGGCCACAGAGTGGCACAGTGACAGAGAGAGGAGGTTATGGCAGCAGCAGCATGAGGTCAGAGAGTGGCACAATGACACAGTGTGGAGGGCACGGCAGCAGCCACAGCAGCAGCATGAGGTCAGACAGTGGCACAATGACACAGTGTGGAGGGCACAGCAACAGCCACAGCAGCAGCATGAGGTCAGACAGTGGCACAATGACACAGTGTGGAGGGCATGGCAGCAGCCACAGCAGCAGCATGAGGTCAGACAGTGGCACATTGACAGAGTGTGGAGGTCACGGCAGCAGCCACAGCAGCAGCAGCATGAGGTCAGACAGTGGCACAATGACATTCTGGAGGTGGCAAAAGTAGTAGGCGACAGAGTGGCACAATGGCAGAGAGTGGAGGTGATGGCAGCAACAGCATGAGGTCAGAGAGTGGCACAATGACACAGTGTCGAGTTGACAGCATCAACAGCAGCATGAGGTCAGAGAGTGGCACAATGACAGAGTGTGGAGGTGGGTGGCAATACCCGTCCCTGGTAAAGATGGTGGTAGGCAGATGGAGAAACTGGCAGGAAATGTGTGTCATCAGGCGGGTGGCGGCGTCAGAATAGTGGCTGAGGCAGGAAGTTTGAACCCAGACTCATTTCTCACAGTCTGGGTGAGGGTCATGGCTGATGTAGTCTGACGCCTAAGGCATTGGTGTATGCAAATCCTGGCCGATCCACGCCTGATTCATCTTGACAAAGGTCAGTCGTTCCACATTTCTGTGGACAAGCGGGTTCTCCTTGGGGTAACGATGGCCCCCGCCGCACTGAACACCCGCTCTGATGCCACACTACTGGCCGGGCAGGACAGTTTCTCCACTGCAAACTCGGCAAGTTGCGGCCACACATCCAGATTGGCTGGCCAGTAGTCCAGCGGACCTGCTAACTGGGGTAGCAGAGTGCATCTGGACCGAGAGATGATGGCAAAGAGAAACAACTCCCTTCTGCAGAGGTGGTGGAGCCTTGATTAGCTGCAATGGCATGCGTGCCACGGGGCGCTGCTGCTGCTGTTGCTGCGGCGGCTGGATGGACCACCACATCTGAGCCACGTTTCTCCCAGGCCACCGGATGGTAATGCTGCATGTGTTGACGCAGGGCCATGGTGCCAACATTAGCTCCCTGGCCACGCTTCACTTTCTGCCCACCGATTACACATAAACCCATATTCGGCTCCTCCGGTGTCTTACCAAAGAACTGACACACCGCCGAGTAGCTGATTTTACCGCCAACGCTCCGCACTGAGTGACTACTACTGCCGCTGCCTCGCTGAGTCCATGTGCCGCTACTTTCTTGGACATGCGAAGCGGGTTTTCTACCCCGTGGCCGCTTGGCTCCTGACCTCATACTGCTGCTACGCTGCTGACTCACAGCCACACAACCTACTTGCTGGCTGAGCCACTGCCTGACGCGCAAGCTGAGGGAACCGGATGGGACAGAGGCGGGTTGAGGACAGGTGAGGGCCGCTGACCCGCTCCCGAGCCATGCCAACTAAGGGTTGTGTCTGACGTTCCCAGCAACTCTTGGCTGGGGTTGTCAGATGTCATCTGGGAGGAAGTGGATGACCTAGTCAATCAATGAAGAACCATTGGGTTGCTGAATAACACACAGCCGCTAGATGACAGCGGCAGTTGTGGCCTCACCGAATGACCCCTGCTGCGACGTCCCCTTGCTGTGCTGCAACCTGGGCCTGCTCCAGGAACGTTTGTGCCACTGCCACTAACAGGTGAAGAGCCTGCCACCTCTCTGTCTGACATACTGTTTGTTCTAAAATATACAGACTCTGTTTGATGAAGATATCTGTATATGATAAATACACACCCTGTATTTGACTCCAAATGAACCCACTAACAAGCTTGGGTAACCCTTGGATTTAAATTGCGCTCCACAAATGGCCAGGAAAAATTTACTTGTATGTGCCGTTTAAAAACACTGTGTATTTTACTGAATATAAAAGCACAAACAGGCTTAATTAACCTTCGGATATGAATTATGCTACAGGCAAAATTTCTTCTTTGGCGGTGAAAAAGAACGTTTCTTTTAGTGACCACAACAGCAGAACAACGCTTAATTAACCCATGGATCTAAATTACGCAAAAGAAATGAGCAACCAAAAATTACACGCTTTGTAGCGTGTTAAAATGGCGTGTATTTTACGGTACACAACAACAGAAAAACTTGTAATTAACCTTCGGTTATGAATTATGCTACAGGCAAAATTTCTTCTTTGGCGGTGAAAAAGAATGTTTCTTTTAGTGACCACAACAGCAGAACAACGCTTAATTAACCCCTGGATCTAAATTTCGCAAAAGAAATGAGCAACCAAAAATTATCAGCTTTGTAGCGTGTTAAAATGGCGTGTATTTTACGGTATACAGCAACAGTAAAACGTGTAATTAACCTTTGGTTGTGAATTATGCTACAGGCAAAATCTATTTTTTGGCCATGAAAAAGAACGTTTCTTTTTGTGACCACAACAGCAGAACAACGCTTAATTAAACCCTGGATCTAAATTGCACAAAAGAAATGAGCAACCCAAATTTACCAGCATTGTAGCGTGTTAAAATGGCGTGTATTTTACGGTACACAACAACAGAAAAACTTGTAATTAACCTTCGGTTATGAATTATGCTACAGGCAAAATTTCTTCTTTGGCAGTGAAAAAGAACGTTTCTTTTAGTGACCACAACAGCAGAACAACGCTTAATTAACCCCTGGATCTAAATTGCGCAAAAGAAATGAGCAACCAAAAATTAGCAGCTTTGTAGCGTGTTAAAATGGTGCGTATTTTACGGTACACAACAACAGAAAAACTTGTAATTAACCTTTGGTTATGAATTATGCTACAGGCAAAATTTCGTTTTTGGCGGTGAAAAAGAACGTTTCTTTTAGTGACCACAACAGCAGAACACCTCTTAATTAAACCCTGGATCTAAATTGCACAAAAGAAATGAGCAACCCAAATTTACCAGCATTGTAGCGTGTTAAAATGGCGTGTATTTTACGGTACACAACAATAGAAAAACTTGTAATTAACCTTCGGTTATGAGTTATGCTACAGGCAAAATTTCTTCTTTGGCAGTGAAAAAGAACGTTTCTTTTAGTGACCAGAACAGCAGAGCAACGTTTAATTAACCCCTGGATCTAAATTGCGCAAAAGAAATGAGCAACCAAAAATTAGCAGCTTTGTAGCGTGTTAAAATGGCATGTATTTTACGGTACACAACAACAGAAAAACTTGTTATTCACCTTCGGTTATGAATTATGCTACAGGCAAAATTGCTCCTTTGGCGGTGAAAAAGAACGTTTCTTTTAGTGACCACAACAGCAGAACAACGCTTAATTAATCCCTGAAGCTAAATTGCGCAAAAGAAATGAGCAACCAAAAATTACCAGCTTTGTAGCGTGTTAAAATGGCTTGTATTTTACGGTACACAACAACAGAAAAACTTGTAATTAACCTTCGGTCATGAATTATGCTACAGGCAAAATTTCTTCTTTGGCGGTGAAAAAGAACGTTCTTTTAGTGACCAGAACAGCAGAACAATAATGCTTAATTAACCCCTGGATCTAAATTGCGCAAAAGAAATGAGCAACCAAAAATTACCAGCTTTGTAGCGTGTTAAAATGGCGTGTATTTTACGGTACACAACAACAGAAAAACTTGTAATTAACCTTCGGATATGAATTATGCTATAGGCAAAATTGCTTCTTACGCGGCGAAAAAGAACGTTTCTTTTAGTGACCACAACATCAGAACAACGCTTAATTAACCCCTGGATCTAAATTGCGCAAAAGAAATGAGCAACCTAAAGTGGTATTTTGATTGTAAAAATGCTGTTTCTTTAACTGAATACAACAGGAACAGGCTTAGATAACCCTTGGATATTCAATGTGCTGAAGAACTGAGCAGATAGCATTAAAATGTATATTCAGCTGCATTGGACACACACTGGACATAAGTTCCAATACCCCACAAAATCAGAATTAGAACGTAAGAGAAGCAGTCTTTGAGACAAGTTGTGACACCCCCCAAAAATCGCTGTATAAAAGTGAGTTCTTTAGTATGAGATATCATAAGCAGCAGCGGCAGGGCCTTCCCTACACAGAACAGTGAGAGCGGTATGAGCTCCCAGCGTCGTGCCCTGACTTATATAGTGCGTTGACGTCACAGAATCCTGCCTGTCTCTGATTGGCTTAATCTCTGCATATGTCATGTACGCTACGCCTTTCTTCCTCCCAGAGTTCTTTGCCCTATGTAACGCCATGTGCTCGCAGCCATTTTATCAATCAAAAGCACGCTTCGTTCCTGCAAAGCACCCCAAACTTCAACTTCGTTCAGAATCGAAGTTTTCCTGAAATTCTAAACGAATTCCACTTCGTTAGAATTGATTCGCCCATCTCTAGTGGTATCACAGAAATTATACAGACTCAAAGAATAACATGTTAATGTCAATTATTTCCCAAGATAAACCCTAGACAGACAAAACCCAAGATCGATTTGTAAATGTGTTTTTTAAATCTTTTCTTCCACACAATATATTTTTATTTGGTTTATAATACATTATATGGTACATTAAATGGTATCCATGCAAGTTCCCAATAAGAACAACAGGACCTTACAACCACAAAAAATGAAAAAAACAAAACATAACCTTAATGTTACTAGACTATAAAGGCAAAAGTTGCTAAGAATGGGAACCCCTTGTTAACCATGGGCCTAGACTCTGAACTACTCATAGACTTTCCACCATCTACTCTGTGCAAAATACTGCTGATGTTGTTTGCTTTTTTCATTAGTAATTAATCAAGTTTTTTATTCCAAGTACAGAAGCAAGTAATAAAATGGAACAGAGAGCGATCAGTTTTACCAGTACGATGTGCAAAGTATATGCTGTTGGCAGGAAGAGCAATAAGGTTATGTGCACGATCCGAAAAAAAAGATATGCAAACATGTACCCAAAGTGTGGTATGTGTTTGGATACATTCTCTGGATTGCAAAAATGTACCCTATTGTTTTAAACAGGGTTTGTGATGCGTAAAACAGATCAATAATTGACATGTAATTTTTTTTATCGGATCCGTTAAACACAGCACAGACATATGTAAAACATGTATCATCTGAATGACAATGCATGGTTTACATTGAAATTAATGTAAATCACACTGAGCATTGTTAGATACATGTTTGGGTCCATTTTGGGGGTCTGGAAAACATACCCAAACATACTTTCATTCCCTTAGTCTGTAAGGTGCAGCCAATATATGCCATGTCATGTCAAATAAAAGTGTATGCATTCATTTGACATTAGGATGTTGAATGTATTTTAACCCCAGGTGAAATGTGAAAAAAGAAATGTACTTGTACCATGTTTGCGGGGGTTTTGTTTTTATGTCATTCACTTTTCATCTGTATGTCATCTGTATTCTGAAGGTTGGTATGATACCAGTGATATCAAATATATAGGGTTTTCTTTATGTTCTAAATAAATTCATCTATATTTCCAAAATTTTCACTGCAGTTTCATTTTCTGCGACCAATGACTTTTTGGTTTTTCCACCCATTGATGGTTATTTTTTTCAGGCTGAAGTGCTTGTCTTTATTAGTACTATTTTGGGATATATGAGACTTTTTGGTCACTTTTTATTCCAGTTTGGGGACATGAAAAGACCAAAAATAAATCACCATTTTGTCGTTTGGACTTTTTTTCTTCTACGGTGGTTAGCGTACGGGGAAAATAATGATATATTTTAATGGATTAGACTTTTATGGAAGCAGCATACCAATTTTTTTATTTGTAAAATGCCAAAAAAGGTTATTGTTTAAAAAAAATTATATTTGTTTTATTATTTTATACCTTTAAAACCTTTTTTTTTACTTGCATAGTTGGTTTCTTTATGGTACTTGACCACAAGGGTGCTCAATCTTTTGTACACCCTTCTGCACTATATAAATAATGCAGAAGGGTGTACAAAGATGGCCGCTTTGTTACTTCCTGTCTAGGGCACGAAATATTGGAAATGTTAGCCTTCATTAAGCTTTCAGCTGCCATGTTAATGAATCAGAACCACATATGGGGTGGGGGATTAGAGGAAGGAATGGTGCACAGCTGGCATCCACTGCCAATGAAGTTGGCTTAGCAAGTAAGTCCGCTCTATGGCTCTGTACCCATAGGATGTACTCATACATCCATTTTCAGTAAGGGGTTAAAGAGACATTCCCATCTCTTTTATTATCTATAACTAGATGCCGACTGCCCGTTGATCCGGGTGGTTGGCATATGTTTTTTAGAACATCTGTGTAGAGTTCACTACTGCACACCAACTGTGCAGCTGCAGGAGTGTAGAGTCAGCTATTATCTACAGCCAAACTCACCACTGAGAAGGTAGGAATAGTTTATTGCAATTCCTGACTTTTTAATCATTGTTTTTATAGCCCTATATAAACAGGTATGCAGGAAGCCTTGCAGGTCCATGCTTCCAGGCTCAGTAGTTGCAGATAATGCTTGGTCTTATCAGATCAACGCGGCAGTTAGTATTGAGGGTGTATTTATTTCTTCTCTAAATGGTGCTAATATGCCAGCACCATTCCAAAGTTTTTTTTATCTAAAAGTGCTCTCCAGATATATATTTTTTTAATTGCCATATAAGGGATGGGGGGCACAAATTGTAAAAAAACAAACAAAAAAAATGACAGCCAAAACCACAACTCTTTGCCCACCCCCAACAACCCTAACACTATAGATTGTGTGTATGTAAACATCTGTTGCAAAAAGCGACCAAACTGCAAAACTTTTTAGCGCTACTGTTTTTGTTTTTTTTTTAAATAAAAAAAAATCTAATTTAAAATTACATAAAAACTCATTAGCCCTCTGCCATCTTGTCAGCTGCAGTAGCTAGCCCTTGGAACTTCTGTTGCATCAATTGGGATGAGATTTTTTTTATCTGTTGAATCTCAATCTACTCAATGGTCAGTTTACCAATCTGTTAAAATTCCACAACTGTATGCACTATATTAGTTTACTAACTTTAAATATCCTCATTACCCAAATTTCAAGTAGTCTTTTTACCTTCCTGCATAATGAATGTATGTTTAATGTAAAATCCTTATACATCCTATGGTTTTCTGCACTTTCCCCTTCTGTGGCAAATCCACTTTACATTGAGCCTTGCAGAACTTGAATTGTTTACCAAGTCTCATCTTTCAGATCAGAAATACTTTTTCAACACAACGTTATCATTGAAAAAAATCATTCTTAGTCTATTATGTTTTGGTGTATTGATCAATTTAAGGGGAACCTGTCAGGAAATTTATGCTGTCCAAACCATGAATAGGAGGAAATTGCAAACAGACATGTTTTAAAATGAATCATTGCAGTATTTCGGAGAAAATATTAAAATGATCAGAGAAAAAAGGTGGAATAGTCAAGGAGGTGCTTCTCCACCAGTTTCTATCATCTCAGCTTGGCCTTATTGGGAGCTATTTTATTAGGATACATGTTGCAAATAAAATGAAGTAGAGTTTCAGTGTAAATTACAGTTAAATTGAGCGGAATATTTTAGTCAAATGATTTTATAAGGATTGTTCCAAAGACTAACAAAAAATAATTTTATGATAGATTTTTTTAAGAATTTGAAAAAAAACTTTTTTTGTGTTTGTTTGTTAAAGGGTCCAGAAAGAGTTTTGCTAGCATATGGCAAGAATGCCTTACATTTATGTCCTGCTGTGAGATATCTTTAATGAAAGTTTTAAAGAGGGTGGACACATATGTATAAGTATATTTCTCTCTTTCAAACAAGCCATACCTAGATAATGTGTTATCTCTTCACTAGCAGTTCTTTGATATAAAAAAAAAAAAACTGATCAGATATATTACTATTATTAAGGAAGTGAAAACGTGGACCTGAGGGAATAACTCATTATTGTGTTTTACCATGAAACTTGAAGGAGAAAATTTGTGGTTAGAGTAGACTAATGAATATTTTCCTACGTATCTCCTACTTCGCTGGCCAACTATCCGTTTAAGCAGTGATTTATATTAAAAGTTGTTTTCAATTTCTTCACCAACTGAAAATAGCAATCATTAAGAAGCTAGTACATCTGAGTTCCTTTCCTTAGCTCTTTTTTCTGCAAAAGCCTCTGGGGATTTCATTTTTTTTTCATCTGTTATCATCTATGATGTGATAATGAAAGTTAAAACAAACAAAAGAAATTACCAGCTCGGAAGAAAAATCTGTGGTAATTAACATTCCAAAATTATCTCTTGCAGAACCTAAAAAGAAATTAGAGAAATGTAAAATGTCTTTCTTAGACATGTAAGATGTAACACTAGAACTTTATATAATTCATACAGATTATAAACTGTGCCTGACATAAAATAGAATCTTACTTAGTAAGGAATAAAAACGTGTGTTTGATCCTGAAGCTTTTGGTATAAAAGTAATAGTAATTTAAATGAACATACATGATATTTTACAACTAGTCAAATGGATAGTATGTGTTTTAGTTAGAGGTATGTGATGGCTTCTGCTCAAGAAGCAACATATGTAACTTCACAAAATATTTTGCGTGGTAGCACTGGTATCCTCGGTTCCAATCTGACCAAGGCCAACATCTGCATAGACTTTTTGTAGTCTAAATGGACAGGACTCTGAAGTCACAGGAGAATACAACCATTAAAAAAAAAAATTAGAACCAAGAGTCTTTTTAACTACTTTCTGACCACTTGACAACTCTAAGCGTCCGTTCAGTGGCAGATTATCTCTGCACGGACATTTTTGAACATTCGTGCAGCTACATGGGTGGAAAGCCTGCTATTAGCAATAACTGGGCTCTCCAATGAGAAGGCAGGAATGGTTTATTACCATAAATAACAAAAAATAAATCAATCACTCACCATATTATATGTAACAGCGTGATTGAATTCTAATACCAGTGATCGGAGAAATCCACGTTAGAAGGAGGATAATTTTCCAAAGTACAGATGTAGCAGAGTACAGCTTCACAGTAATATCAAAGCTTTTTGTGTTATCTGCTTTGATCTGTAAACAAAGGCCATTGATAAGCATAGAAAAAGGTGAGATAACATTCTGTGTCATGATATCACGGTGCAATATCTGTTCTGTTTAGTTCTGCTACATCTGTAGTAGATCCAGCATATTAGTAAAAAATTCTAAATTTATGGCAAAATGTCATAAAAACAGATCATGCTATGAAAGCAAAAAAACACATTCTGAAGCAACCAGCGTTCATGTCTTACATGTTTCAAGCCTCATGGAAGCTAGGACGCTTAGTCTTAGGGTGCATTCACACGGCAAGGGACAAATACAGGTCGGTTTATCGGACCAATATTTGTCCTGTTTTGCAGCCGTCCCCATGGCCGTGGAGGGGGGGCAGCTTTTCTCCGCGAAGAGCGGAGAAAAGCCCTCCCCCTTCACAGTGACTTGCACAGATTCCATCCGAAAACCGGACAGAAGAATGTGCAGGTATAATGTATTGCGGGTGGCCCGCGGGCGGAAAGACTGCCGGGCGGAAAACTCGTGCAGTAGGGACTGTTGCACAGGTTTTCCATAGCGCCCCATTGTACTCATTTTTAGCTGGTTTTTCAGACGGTCTGAAAAACTGTCCGAAAACCAGTGCCGTGGGGACATGCCCTTAGCTTTAGTCATAGGCATGAGGCTTGAAACATGTAAGGTATAGATGCTGGTTGACTCAGGATGTACTTTTTTACTTTTATAGTATGAACTGTTTTTATGGGATTTTACAATAAATTTTGAATTTTTTACCAATGTGCTGGATCTACTACTGTGGAACACCATCCTTCTGCTAACATGGTTTATTACCATCCCTGGCTTCTCAATAACTGTGTTTATACCGCTCAAGGTACGCTGTATACACCACCAGGGATCAGTAACTGTCTGAGCTGCTGGGTTTCTGGTCAGGTCTTCAGTCATTGCAACGGATGTATTTCTCCTTGATGTACTCTGTAACTAGCGCTAATATACCAGCCTCATTTACAGGGGAAATCACCAAAAAAATAAATACAAAACAAGGATTCAGGGTGCTTATTAATAGAATTCTCTGCTGTGCTCTGGCAGCCATCACTAATGGCAGTGTGCTTTGGCACTATGACAACCCTGTTAGAATCTTTATTTCAATACAGGCATTACCACAGCTCTTCTGTATGCTCAGCAAAAAAGTCCTCCTCACTCATTCTTACTTTATCACTCAGAATATGCATTATTACTAGAGATGGGCGAAGTTCTCAAAAATTCGATTCGGTGACTTCGCCGAATTTCCCGACAAAATTTGTTTTGGTCCGAATTACTTCGGGATGAATCCCTTTAAAAAACAGCTATTTCCAGGCTGCTCAGAGCCTGCAGGGTGCTGTAGAATGTTATGCCATGCTTAAATATGCAGAGGGAGCTTGGTTTGGTCTTCATACAATGTTGTGTTTTAGTATGACACGAAGATGACTGCCGCCGCTCTTAGAATCGCTTCACTATAAAATTCCCTGGGCACTTAAAAGGGCAAAACTGACCAAAAACTGAAGCAGGAATGTAGCCTGATAAAGTCATGGCAGCGACAGCTGGAAAAAAAATAGCTGAGGGCTCAGGTGGCAACATCAGTGACAGAGTGTGGAGGTGACCGCAGCAGCCACAGCAGCATGAGGTCAGAGAGTGGCACAATGACATTCTGGAGGTGGCAAAAACAGGAGTATGCCACAGAGTGGCACAATGACACAGTATGGAGGGCACGGCAGCAGCCACAGCAGCAGCATGAGGTCAGAGAGTGACACAATGACAGAGAGTGGAGGTCACGGTAGCAGCCACAGCAGCAGCATGAGGTCAGACAGTGGCACAATGACATTCTGGAGGTGGCAAAAACAGGAGTAGGCCACAGAGTGGCACAATGACACAGTGTGGAGGGCACGGTAGCAGCAGCATGAGGTCAGACAGTGGCACAATGACACAGTGTGGAGGTCACGGCATCCACAGCAGCAGCAGCATGAGGTCAGGCAGTGGCACAATGACATTCTGGAGGTGGCAAAAACAGGAGTAGGCCACAGAGTGGCACAATGACACAGAGTGGAGGGCACGGCAGCAGCCACAGCAGCAGCATGAGGTCAGACAGTGGCACACGGACATTCTGGAGGTGGCAAAACAGTAGTAGGCCACAGAGTGGCACAATGACACAGAGTGGAGGGCACGGCAGAAGCAGCAAGAGGTCAGAGTGGCACAATGCCACAGAGTGGAGGGCACGGCAGCAGCCACAGCAGCAGCATGAGGTCAGACATTGGCACAATGACATTCTGGAGGTGGCAAAACAGTAGTAGGTCACAGAGTGGCACATTGACAGAGAGAGGAGATGACGGCAGCAGCAGCATGAGGTCAGAGAGTGGCACAATGACACAGTGTGGAGGGCATGGCAGCAGCCACAGCAGCAGCATGAGGTCAGACAGTGGCACAATGACAGAGTTTGGAGGTTACGGCAGCAGCCACAGCAGCAGCATGAGGTCAGGCAGTGGCACAATGACATTCTGGAGGTGGCAAAACAGTAGTAGGCCACAGAGTGGCACAATGACAGAGAGTGGAGGTCACGGCAGCAGCAGCATGAGGTCAGAGAGTGGCACAATGACAGGGTGTGGAGGTGATGGCGGCAGCCACAGCAGCATGAGGTCACAGAGTGGCACAATGACATTCTGGAGGTGCCAACAATAGGAGTAGGCCACAGAGTGGCACAATGACACGGTGTGGAGGGCAAGGCAGCAGCAGCAGCAGCATGAGGTCATAGAGTGGCACAATGACAGAGTGTGGAGGTGGGTGGCAATACCAGTCCCTGGTAAAGATGGTTGTTGGCAGATGGAGAAACTGGCAGCAGATGTGTGGCAGCAGACGGGTGGCGGCATCAGAATAGTGGCTGAGGCAGGTAGTTTGAACCCAGACTCATTTCTCACAGTTTGGGTGAGGCGTCATGGCTGATGTAGTCTGACGCCTAAGGCATTGGTGTGTGGAAATCCTGGCCGATCCACGCCTGATTCATCTTGACAAAGGTCAGTCGTTCCACATTTCCCGTGGACAAGCGGGTTCTCCTTGAGGTAACGATGGCCCCCGCCGCACTGAACACCTGTTCTGATGCCACACTACTGGCCGGGCAGATAAGCTTCTCCACTGCAAACTCGGCAAGTTGCGGCCACACATCCAGTTTGGCTGCCCAGTAGTCCAGCGGATCTTCTAACTGGGGTGGCAGAGTGCTGTCCAAGTAGGCCACGACCTGTTGGTTCAGGGTCTGCTCCAGGTCCTGCTGCTGCTGCTGGCGACTGCCCTCCTCACTAGGTGGGTGGAGGAAGCTGCTCATCAGTGACTCCAGACTTAGGTTGCTGCTGATGGAGCTGGTACTGCTCCTACCCCCTCACCTACCCCCCGCAGCCGCGGCAGTAGTACGTGAGCACTGAAGAACCCCCCGGTCAGACCTGTCAGAGGAGGGACAATGCCGCACATAGGCAGCAGCCAACTGACTACAGAGGATTTCCCTATAGTATTTGAGTTTGTCCTCCCTCTCAGCAGCTGGGAAAAGGCTCCCATTTTGGACCGGTAGCGAGGGTCCAATAGGGTGGAGAGCCAGAAGTCATCCCTCTGCCGAATGGAGACTATTCGGTTGTCACTTGCCAGGCAAATCAGCATGCTGCGGGCCATCTGCACAAGTGACTCCGAGGGTCTCCCTGCCTCCAACTCAACTGTATACTGCCACGGTGCTTGCGGGTCATCTGCCTCGTCTTCCTCATCTCCATCTACCTCCTCCAGCTGCTCCTGCTCCTCCTCTCTTGTCACCTGGGTAGAAAATCCACTCATTTCACCAGACAATGCTTCTGCTCCAATGTCCTCCTCCTCCTCCTCCTCCAATTCAGTCCCCACCGGACTCATGTGGCCGCGAGATGTAGTCGCCACGTCTCCAGTCCCCTGCCCAGACAGATTTTTCAGCATCTGTTCCAGGACATGAAGCAGTGGAATGACATTATTCATCCCGTAGTCCTGGCGACTGACAAATAACGTCGCCTCCTCGAATGGCCTCAACAAACGGCAGGTGTCACGCATGAGCTGCCACTGGCTGACATCAAAGTTACACAGGGGAGTACTCCTGTCCGCCTGGATCATCAAAAAAATCGTTAATGGCCTTTCTCTGTTCATACAGTCGGTCCAACATGTGCAGGCTGGAATTCCAACGGGTGGAAACATCGCAAATCAACGTTTGTTGGGGGAGGCCGTTCTGCCGCTTCAACTCGAGGAGGGTGTTCCTGTCTTTGTAGGAATGGATGTTGTTCTTGCACGTTTTCCTGGCCATTTTCAGAATATTCTGAAGATCGGTGGATGTCTTCAGGAACCTTTTCAAAACCAGATTGAACACGTGCGCCATGCAGGGCGCATGGACCATCCTTCCTCGGTGCAGCGTGGACACCATGTTCCTCCCATTGTCCGTCACCATGGTTCCGAATTGCAGTTGGCGCGGAGAAAGCCACACATCGATTTCTTGCTGCTTGACGCGGAACAGTTCCTCCCCTGTGTGACTTTGTTCGCCGAGGCAAGCCAGGTGTAGAACTGCGTGACACCGCTGTGCCCTACACATGTGGTATGATGGAGCACTACTTGTGGAGGCTGAGATGATGGTGGTGGTGGAGGAGGATGAGGCGGACATTGGCGCAGGAGCCGCAGTTTGACAACATGGAGGAGAAAGCGGTGTCTCCTGTCCAAGTTGTTGGTGTGCCTGGGCAGGAAGCACATTCACCTAGTGTGCCGTAAAGGACATGTACTGGCCCTGACCTTAGTTACAGCTCCAGACGTCCGCGCTGCCGTGCACCTTGGAACACCTTCTGTTCTACATATTTATGAAGTGCTGGTACTGCCTTTTTGGAAAAGAAATTACGGCTTGGAACTCTCCATCTCGGCTCGGCACAAGCCATTAGTTCTCTGAATGGTGCAAAGTCCACCATTTGGAAAGGGAGGGACTGCGGTACCAACAACTTGGACAGGAGCACGCTCAGCTTCTGCACCTTAGGATGGTTGGACGCATACTGTTGTCTCTTTGCAATCGCCTCGCTGAACGACTGCTGGCGCCATGAGTAGCGAGGAGCAGGAGCATCTGGACCGGGAGATGATGGCAAAGACAAACAGCTCCCTTCTGCAGAGGTGGTGGAGCCTTGACTGGCTGCAATGGCATGCGTGCCACTGGCTGCTGCTGCTGTTGCTGCGGCATATGGACCACCACACCTGAGCCACGTTTCTCCCAGGCCACCGGATGGTGACGCTGTATGTGTTGACACAGGGCCGTGGTGCCAACGTTAGCTCCCTGGCCACGCTTCACTTTCTGCCCAGAGATTCTACATATACCCATATTCGGCTCCTCCGGTGCCTTAGCAAAGAACTGCCACACCGCCGAGTATCTGATTTTACCGCCAACGCTCCGCACTGAGTGACTACTGCCGCCGCTGCCTAGCTGAACCCTGTGCCGCTACTTTCTTGGACCTGAGAAGCGGGTTTTCTACCCCGTGCCCGCTTGGCTCCCGACCTCACACTGCTGCTACCCTGCTGACTCACGGCCACGCAACCCACTTGCTGGCTGCGCCGCTGCCTGATGCACAAGCTGACGCCCTCTTCTCCTGACGATGATTAAGCCCTTGCTTCACCCGGCTCCCAAGTGCGGTCGGCTACATCATCATCAATTTATGTTTCATCGTCACTGCTGTCCTCATCACCAGTCTTGGTATGCAGAGGCTGACCCCTCACAACATGGCCTCCCATGCCACTATCCACATCTATACTTTGCCATCTACTGCAACAAGCAGGGGATATTGGTCCCATTTGTTCACTGCCAAGTAGCTGCTGACTGCCCTCCTAAAATTGTTCATCCTCGCTATATAGTGGCGCCGATCCCAAACCACATAGTAAATCTCTGGCTGAGGGAACCGGATGGGACGGAGGCGGGTTGAGGACAGGTGAGGGCTGCTGACCCGCTCCCGAACCATGCCAACTAAGGGTTGTGTCTGACGTTCCCACCGACTCTTGGCTGGGGTTGGCAGATGTCATCTGGGAGGAACTGGATGATCTAGTCAAGAACCCTTGGGTTGCTGGTCAGCACACGGCCGCTAGATGACAGCGGCAGTTGTGGCCTCACCGACTGTGCTGTGCTGCGACCTGGGCCTGCTCCAGGCCTGCCTGGGCCCCTGCCCCGCGCCGGTGAAGAGCCTGCCACCTCTCTGTCTGACATAATGTTTGCTCTAAAATATACAGACACTGTTTGATGAAGATATCTGCATATGACAAATGCACACCCTGTATTTGACTCCAAATGAACCCAGTAACAAGCTTGGGTAACCCTTGGATATAAATTGCGCTTCTCAAAAGGCCGGATTAAATTTACTTGTATGTGCCGTTTAAAAACACTGTGTATTTTACTGAATATAAAAGCACAAACAGGCTTAATTAACCTTCGAATATGAATTATGCTACAGGCAAAATTTCTTCTTTGGAGGTGAAAAAGAACGTTTCTTTTACTATGTACAACTGCAGAAAAATACTTACTTAACCCTTTGATGTAAATTGCGCAAAAGAAATATGCTGCCAACAATTACCAGCTTTGTAGCGTGTTAAAACGACGTGTATTTTACGGAACACAACAAGAGAAAAACTTGTAATTAACCTTCGGATATGAATTATGCTACAGGCAAAATATCTTCTTTGGCGGTGAAAAAGAACATTTCTTTTAGTGACCACAACAGCAGAATAGCGCTTAATTAACCCCTGGATGTAAATTGCGCTAAAGAAATATGCTGCCAAAAATTTCCAGCTTTGTTGTGTGTTAAAATGGCGTGTATTTTATGGTACACAACAACAGAAAAACTTGTAATTAACCTTCGGTTATGAATTATGCTTCAGGAAAAATGTCCTTTTTGGCGGTGAAAAAGAACGTTTCTTTTAGTGACCACAACAGCAGAACAACGCTTAATTAACCCCTGGATGTAAATTAGGTAAAAGAAATGAGCAACCAAAAATGAAGTGGTATTTGGATTGTAAAAACGCTGTTTCTTTAAATGCATACAACAGGAACAGGCTTAGATAACCCTTGGATATTCAATGTGCTGTGAGCAGATAGCATTAACATGTATATACAGCTGCATAGGACGCACACTGGACTTCAGTTCCAATACCCCACAAAATCAAAATTAGAACATAAGAGAAGCAGTCTCTTAGACAATGAGTTCTTTAGTAAGAGATATCATAAGCAGCTGTGGCAGCACCTTCCCTACTCAGTACAGTGAGAGCGGTATGAGCTCCCAGCGTTGTGCCCAGACTTGTATAGTGCGGTGACGTCACAGAATCCCGCCGGTCTCTGATTGGCTTCATCTCTGCACATGTCATGTAAGCTACGCCCTTCTTCCTCACAGAGTTCTTTGCCCCATGTAACGCCATGTGCGTGCAGCCATTTTATCAATCAAAAGCACGCTTCGTTCATGCGAGGTACCCCAAACTTCGACTTTGTTCAGAACCGAAGTTTTCCTGAAATTCTAAAAAAAGTCCACTTCGTTAGAATCAATTCACCCATCTCTAATTATTACTTATACTAAAAAAATGTGTGGGACATGCCAGAAAAGAGGCGCCTCCAAGCCAGTTTTAAATGATTGTATAGAAACTGTCAAAAATCTTGAGCATGGTATACCTGCGTAGTATAATTGATGCGCCTAATCTAGGCGCATAGCACATTATTCATAGCATAGTTGATGCGCCTAATTAAAGGTAGTAAGCAGCACAGGCAGTGTGATGTACCAATCATGCTGTGTGCGCTTCTAATTCCCAGGTCTAGGAGACGTCAAAAGCTTGTGTCTCACCGTAGTTGGCGTGATGGCATCATGGAACGAGGAGAGGAGAGTAGCTTTTTAATTTTTAAATAACAGGCAGTTTACGGCTACAGGCTCATTTATATACCTACAGGGGGCTGGATATAGCTACAGTGTATATGTATATATAAATATATATATATATATATATATATATATATATATATATATATATATACACACAGGTTATGTATACCTACAATGGGCTGTATACTTACAGCGGCCTCTATATTCCTACAGGAGCCATGTCTATACCTACATGGGGCTGTACATAGCATATAAACTTATATAGGCAGCATATATACTTCCAATTGGTTGCCTATAGGGGGTCTGCCTGCTAACTGGAGCTCTATGTACCTACCTGCAGGGGCTATACCTTGAAGGGGTTTTTATACCTTCCTACAGGGGGCCTTTATATCTACCTTCCAGGGGTCTTTACATTTACCAACCGGGGCCTTTATACTTACTTAGAAGAGGGTTTACCTATCTGCTTACCTACTATAGTGGGAGTTTACTTACCTACTATATGGGGACAAAAAAAAAAAAAGATAAAAAGTTGGTACACAAACAGGAACACTTTTACTGTTTGGGGCACAATGGGGTCATTATTAACATTGGGGGCTCTATAGATGGTGAGTTTGTACAGAGGTGGGAAATGGTAGGGAAGTGCTGGAAAACTGAGGATTCTAAGATTTCTGTGTTTTAAATTCTGCAGGGACAAGTCATGGAAGTCTGGGCTAGATGAAGAAGAAAAGGGAGAGAGAATAACTTGTCAGAGAAGGGAACAACTCATTCTTTGGTGAGTCTCTGGATGTAAATGTACTGTATTCACTTATATGTGTGCAGAGCGCATGCCTACAATGATATCCACCACCATGTGGTCACTGTATGGCGGTAGTATTGGTCGTATTGTAAAGGTTTATATTCAGTAACAGTATCTTGCATTATTGAGTCACTATGTGGTCATGATATGTGGTGGTATTATTCAGTCAGTATGTGGTCATGGCTTGGTGCTATATAGCCTTAGTGGAATTTTTTGTAATAGCCTTTGGATGTTGGTTTTGTGTAACTGTGTTATTTCAGAACTGTTTAACCATTATTTAGTGGTTTTATATATATTTTATTTTTATTTTTTTATTTATATATATAAAAGATATAATTCAGGGGGAGGATAGGACATATATCTTTAGATCTTTTATGTTTACTACCCAATGTCATGCTGCAACTAGGTGAGGGAAACTCAAAAGTCCTGTGAGGGGAAACATATTTTTCCAATGCTTTTGTAATTAATTTTGTGGTGCAAAAACATTATTACACATATAAGCTTAGCTGAACAGCACAGATACTCCAAGATGGCGCCCGTTTCCTGGACCACTCCCCACTATGTGCCAGCATGGAACTGGGTGGAAACCTTGACCATATCTGGAGAACCAATCAACTAGTTCCACATTCCTGAAGACTGCAAGAAACAAAGGAATTTAACAACGCCCTGAAGCCAGTTTGTAAAAATCCATTGTATTGCAATAAAGTCTCTTTCTTCTGGGTCTGCTTCACACTGAGGATGAACTCATACCAGCTCTGTGTCTGGTGTCATTTCTTCATGCCGGCAATCAGTGTTCAATTTGGACAGCGCAGTAGTCACGCGGTGTACCCCTGAACCCCAACATTTGACACCCAGTACGTGGGGCAGTACCAGATGGGACGCATTCCCCTGGGGGACCTGACAGTGACCACCTGGACTTACCTCGGACTGTCCAAAACGGGAGACTGATCGCCTCCACTTGAAAACACGGTATGTCTACTGGTTTTCTTCTTGAAATCTGTAGCTTGCCTGTGTATTTGGACGGTTCCAGGTTGGATCGGGTGTTTGTCCGGTCAGCCCGGGTTACGGGTCGCGCAGAGCGTTCCCGCTGTACTGTCTCAAGAACCTGATCCCAGCTGCCGAGCCTTGCCTGACTACTGTCTGTGTATCAGTTGGTAATCCTGCGGACAAGGACTGACACACGGTGGTTTAATTTGGAAATCCTACCTAGATTGGGCTTGAATGCTGTCAGTTGCAGTCTAGGAAATGAGTAGGAAATTCTAGCTAGACTGAAGCACATGTTGCTGGTTGCAGACTAGAGGAGGTTCTAGCGAGATTGGATACACAGAGGAGATGTTGACATTTGCAGACTAGACAAGACTCTATCTAGATCAGGACAGTTGCAGAGTAGGGGATAAATTCTAGCAGGAGGGACTCCCAGCTAACCGGTACCTCGAGATGGAGGTACGCAAGAACGTGTGTTACTAATAAGCAAAATAAGAGGTGATATGATTAGGTTCCTCAAGATAATGAGGGGTGAAAACGGCCCGTTATAGGGCTCAGTCAGTCCGCAGGATCTAGTGGAGGGAAGGAAAGAAGCATGTAGAGAAAAGAATAAAAAAAAACACGTAGAGAAGGTTAAAAAAGTTAATGAACATGTGTGGTTTTCACCAGGAGGGTAGACTTCAACTCAATTGTGAGCTTTAGCTGTGAAAGACAACAAGGGAGGGCTTGACGATAGCAAGCTTTTAGATGCTGCATTAGCTTGGAAAAAGACAGCTGAAGAGATATCAAAAGAAGGGTGGGCTGAAACTGAATGTACAGTAGGGATAAGAAAAGAAATGTATTGGTTATAAGTATTGTTCGCTACAAAACGTCCACCACGTTATAATGGAGCTGATTCTAAGTGCTGGGAGTGTCCCAATTGTGGCCAGCAAAATCCGCCCCCTGCTCAGTATTGTGTTGCATGTGGCAGAGGAAGTCCAAACCCTGCTCCTTCCTGTACACAAAAAGCTTCCAGTGCCACTGTCCCTCCCACTACCTCTCTCACTCCCACAACTCCAGTAACTTCCTCATCTCCTGATGAGTCATCTGATCCTGTCCCTTCCGCCCCTAAGCCCACCATAAGAGAGTGCAGCGAGAAAGTTGTGTCAGAGGGTGTCAGCCAGGTTTCTGATAGACCAAGGAAGCACATCCGTATAAGTTTGTATATAAATTTGCATCTATTGTATAATTTATAATTCTGCATGTGCATGGTCATTATATGGGAATAATGAGTTTTACAGCTCCTTATACCTGCAAGGGATGTGTAGTTACAGGAAAGCTGTAAGTTTACATTGTTGCTTATTTTTAATGAACTGAATATAGGAATGTTACTGTCGTATAATATCACTGACTTGCTTGTGCTTTATTTTAGGAGTAACATATTGGAGTAGACGTCTTTATAAATTGGGTTACACCTAGATGACAGAAAAAATCCACGTGGTATTTACTGAGCTCGTCTGGGGGATGGGATTAAATTGTCTGTTTATTTGCAGGAGTAAAGAAGAGATTTCTAGTGATCGGAGATCTCATGAAAGACCTCAGTGACATCACTTGTTAAACAAAGCCCCGGGGCATATAAAGATATATATATTTTTTTTAAAGTTAAGTTTTTTGGTTTTTTTTTTTTTTTTGGTAGTACTACCCCCCTATTGCTTTTTAGTAAAGGTTTTAGTTCAACCAGAGTAAAAACGACTGCGCAGTCATTATTAGAAAATCATTTTTGTTTTATTTTTTTCCTTTTTGTTTGTAGCTCCAGCTGATGAAGAGTTAATTTTTCTTTTTTGAGAGGAGAATGTGCAATTGTGTGAATTGGGTCATTGTCCTTGTTTGTGTTTGATTAATGTTTATATTTCTGTAAATCCCTATTCATGAATCCTTATGCATTTTTTGCAATGGTAGATAAGACCACAAAGCATGTTTACCTAACAAAAGGAGTGAGTTTAAGACAATGGGGGGACTAAGGCAAAAGTTAATTATATGATATTAGGTTTAAGTTAATTTGTTTCAACACAGTTAAAGGTGTATGAGGGTTTATATGTTTATGATGACATAGAAAGAATTGAAGGGTTTTATTCAGTGACAGATTAGATGAAAGTAGATCTGAGGAGGGCAGGTTAGGCCAATGCAGATAATATGTTAATATTGAAAGAAAATCATGAATTATGTGAATATATATATATATATATATATATATATATATATATATATATATATATATATATATATATATTGCATCACACAAATAAGAAACATGAGAAGAGCTGTTAGAAAATTTACTGATGAGAATGTTTTGATATGTTGCGCGCTACAGAGTGAGAAGAAGGATGATATGATTTGTTTTGTTCTTTGTGTTTTTATGTTGATATTAATTATATGAGTTTTATAGGAATCGTATTTACATAGTAGTTAGATTGTCATGTTATTATTCTGAAGTAAATTCTTGCTGTGTCAGAAAGCTTCAAAGGCCAATACGGGCAGAGTATCTTTTTTTTTTATTATTATTTTTAATTTTTATTACTGGACATTCATTCACTGCAGGGGTTTTGAAGATCAAACTGGAGGAGAGCAGATTATTCTACTGCTCTTATGTGACTGAGTATATGTGATTGAGATTAAACAGAGTGCCATGTTCCCCCCAACCCCGCACAGCACAGGACAATTGAAATGAATGGAGTCATTGTTGTGCGATTACCCACAAGGATTCAAGTTTGTTTTTAAGGTTCATCTTCACACAGATTGCCAAGGGGCCAGGAGCCCGAAGACCGAGATGAGGGATTACAAAGGTGCCAGGATATGCCACAGACAGCAGGGGATATCGCAAAGCGGAGCTGATGCATTGACCGCCATGTCTGCGCCAGTGTTGATCCATGTCTGCGCCAGTGTTGACCGCCATGTCTGCGCCAGTGTTGATCCACGTCTGCGCCAGTGTTGACCGCCATGTCTGCGCCAGTGTTGATCCACGTCTGCGCCAGTGTTGACCGCCATGTCTGCGCCAGTGTTGATCCACGTCTGTGCCAGTGTTGACCGCCATGTCTGCACCAGTGTTGATCGCCATGTCTACGCCAGTGTTGATTGCCATGTCTGCGCCAAGCACTGATCACTGACCGCCCCGTTTGCACCGGCATTGATACAGCCAAGGGGCTCTGATGTCTGCACTCCTTCCCAAATCCTATCATCACCAAGATGGAGACAAGCTTGTGTTTTATCAACCAGGTAGTGAGGGCACAATAACCCCTGCACTATCCTGCATTACACTCATGTTGTTTTACAGTCTATGAAGATATAAGAAGAGGATAACGACTTCTACAGACTAAAGAGAGAGCTTTTACACACAGAACTATTTTTAATTTTTTAATTTTTTATTTTCGTTTTCAGCCTATAACCGTGGCCAATGTTGTTTTCTGCACTTAGCAACAATGAATTTAAAGGGCGTGACCAAGATTAGGATCCAGATGATTAAAAGGGAAAGAATAGGGGCCTGTCAGGGCTGGGAAAGTCCAACTACAAAGGGGGGTCACTTGCATAGGAGTGGCTCATCTCAAACCTGGTGAAGCATCCACATCCCTTTTCCCGCCCAGCTTTGGCAGGCACAGGTGATTTTAGATTAGGGGAAGAAACAATGTGAAACAAACTCAGGGTCAGAGTGTAATAATGTTTTAGGGGGGATTGTGAGGGGAAACATTTTTCCAATGCTTTTGTAATTAATTTTGTGGTGCAAAAACATTATTACACATATAAGCTTAGCTGAACAGCACAGATATTCCAAGATGGTGCCCGTTTCCTGGACCACTCCCCACTATGTGCCAGCATGGAACTGGGTGGAAACCTTGACCATATCTGGAGAACCAATCAACTAGTGCCACATTCCTGAAACAAAGGAATTTAACCATGCCCTGAAGCCAGTTTGTAAAAATCCATTGTATGGTAATAAAGTCATTCATTCTGGGCCTGCTTTACACTGAGAAGGAACTCATACCAGCTCTCTGTGTTTTGGTGTAATTTCTTCATGCCGGCACTCAGTGTTCAATTTGGACAGCAGTAGTCATGCGGTGTACCCCTGAACCCCAACATTCCCAGCACCCCATCTTGATTACAGGTCAGTATGATGATGTCATCACACCAGTCTGTATAAGATAAAGCGAGACTGGGCAGGACACCGTACAGGAGGTGGAGGTGGTAAAGCACAATGGGTCCCTAAAATCAACTCCTCTATTGGGCCCAAGGCACCCCAGTCTGACATTGTACCCATGCCACGAAAGTGAAAGCTTTTGTGATCAGAGAATGTTGTGAGAGCATACACACTTGGCCAGATCATAGCTACATTTTGTCCAGAACTTTAGTAGGCCTTCTTTAAGGGTCCAGTGAACAACTTTTTAGGGGTGTTTGATTACCAGAAACAAAAAATGTTCATTGTTTAGTAGGTATAATATTTCCATAAGAGCAAAGGCCAACAGAGATTTCACAGGGGTGCACAACCTTGTACTAAACCATACTAAATGGATGCCACACACTGCTTTAAGCCACCAAGCCAATGTGCATAGACCCTCAGGCCATCCTGAGGCTTTTATCCTATCAAACTTTTGCAATCCATCATGTCTCATTTATTGCAGGAACTTTTTATCCAAGTATTTCGTAGCTTAAATAAGGTTTAAAATGTCTTAAAGTATTCTTCAGTTCTTCAGCGTTTGTATTAACATGGAAGTGCTGTTCCATTTCTTGTTTAGTATTCTTCATCTCTGGCCGCCTTCTACCACTAATGCTTACAAAAACAAAGGACATTGCACAGTGCTAAGCGGCACTGCAGACATTATGCTCATGCTAATGAGAAGGAACAAACACATCTGTTACACTATTTCTCTCTAATATACTGTACTTAAAGGCTGACAATTCTGAGAAGGACAACCTAAGATTGCAAAAAGTTATCTGAAGCCGCAGTATGAGTAATAAAGAAGATTTGTATGGAAAATAATTCAATGGAATCTTCTGTGGATTAACAAGAAAATGCTTAATGCTTATTTAAGTCAGAAATAGATGCATGTTAAGGCAATAAAATAAATAAAACAATTGCTAAATATGCTATCAGTTAAGCAGTTTTATTTATTACAACTGGAGGCGGTAGAAATGGTTCTCCAGGTTTGAGACTGGCAGAGAATCAGCAGTAATCATAACCAACTCTATTATGCCAAACTTTCTAATTCTTCATTTTGGTTTGATCACAGGTTCACTTTCACACCTGACTGGCTATTTCCAATTCCACTATAGCCTCCTTGTTAATGAATTTTAATTGCTTATCATGTTTAATATAAAGTAGAAGATATTAGGATGGATTTTTTTTAGTAGGCTTATTCTTACATGTTATGGATTTGGTACAATGCAGCAGATTTACACACATAGCAAAAACAAACTTGGCAGATAATGCACCATGATATCAAGACACAAAAAGTTAGCTCAACTTTTTAATGTTTTTCAATGGCTTTTGTTGTGGTCTAAAACCAGATATCAAGGAAAGCTGTGTCATGGTCAAGCCAAGCTTTATGACATCTGTCTATTTATTACATGGAGAATGGACAGTCAATTGATCTAAAAAGGAGTGACCGTATAATGTTAACTTCCTACGTGGTTACTTTGTCTGCAAATTTTGTAACAGAGATTAACTTCCTGCATTGTTCTCTTATTCCAGTTTCATAGATGTTTTTTATTCATCTGATTATCAAACACTAATACCAACAAACATATCTTCATGTGAAAGAGTTGGGTCCTCCAAGATCATGCCATATTTAGATTTTAGAACCACAGAAAAATTTTAGGTGTTTCATCTTTTTTCATCTCAGTCTTTTTCTTTTATTTTTAATCATCAACCATTTTAGGTACATATTTGTCAGCATTTGGTTTTTCAATTACATTTTTGGAGAGATTGGTGACAAATACCACCTTCCTTGTGTTTTCTTATCCTAGCAGTTGTGGTGGGAGTGTGGTTTTTTATTAGCAGCTGTCTTCTTGTCAGTAATTGAAAGGCACAATTGAAGTGCCAATATAAAATCACTTTGATGTACTATTACATCAGAGTGTGATAGTTAAAATCTATAAATTACTTCCTATCAACAATTAGTTGTGTCATCAATAGTCTCAGATTGCATGGGAAATAATCTTAATAATAATTATCTTTCTTATTCAACAACATTTTGAACATATGAATTATTTAGTGGTGCATGCTTTTTTTCATTAATTAATTTGTTAAATTTGTCATACCATTTTCATAATTGACCCCACACTTGAACACAATGCTATCATGATATGTTAGACATACACAAAAGAACTGGGTTGAGGAAGGTTATGGTCAGCTCAGTGTTTATTTTATTACAACTATGTGACATAAAATCACTAAAAGAAGGTTGTACTGAATGCTTCAAAGGTAGGTCGAAGCTCAATTCCCAGTAGGAGGCTACAGGGGAGAAGTTGTACAGGTTCAGAATACTAGTGAGCAATTATTTAGTATCTATCTACTATTCATGAGTGGAGTGATGGCTTTGTACATACTTGCACATGAGATAAAAGCCAGGTCAATCTAGAATGCAAAAGTCTGCAGTGCTGCACAGGGAAGATTGCACAAGTGTAAAATACTAATAAACAATCACACATTTATTATTCTTGAGGGAGGTAATTGCTAATATTACAACTGAACATAGATAAGGCTTACATAGGATGCTTACAGCCTGTTTGTAATTCCCTTACTTGTTGATTAGAGGGGCTGCCCAGCATTGTCTAAGCACCCAATACAAAACCTCTGTTGTAGGTAAAATGTATGAAGGTTTTCTCAGAGATGCTATCCTGGAGTATCTCACTGACAATAAATGTATAATGCCGTTCCAGCATGGGTGTATGAAGGATTGGTCCTGTCAGACTAATCTCGTCAGCTTCTATGAGGAAGTCAGTTCCAGACTGGATCGGGGTGAGGCACTGGATGTCATATATCTAGATTTTTCTAAAGTATTTGATACGGTGCCACATAAGAGGTTGGTAAATAAAATGAGAATGCTTGGACTGGGGGGAAAATGTGTGCAAGTGGGTAGGCAACTGGCTCACTGATAGAAAACAAAGGGTAGTAATAAACAGTACATACTCAGACTGGATTGCTGTTACTAGTGGGGTACCACAAGGGTCAGTATTGGGCCCTATCCTCTTCAACATTTTCATTAATGATCTTACACAGGGATTACACAGTAGAATATCGATCTTTGCAGACGATACTAAGCTCTGTAAAGTAATCAACACAATAGAGGATAATGTGTTATTACAAAGGGATCTGGATAAGTTGGAGGCCTGGGCAGGGAAATGGCAGATGAGGTTTAATACAGATAAATGCAAGGTTATGCACATGGGGAAGAGAAATCCATTACATGACTACATGTTAAATGGAAAAAGGCTGGGTAAAAGTGACATGGAGAAGGACTTGGGAATCCTGGTGGACAGTAAACTTAATTGTAGCAGCCAGTGTCAGACAGCAGCTGCCAAGGCAAATAGGATCATGGGGTGCATTAAAAGGGGCATAGATGCACATGGTGAAAACATTATTCTCCCATTATACAAGTCACTGGTTAGACCACACATGGAATATTGTGTACAGTTTTGGGCACCAGTGCACAGGAAAGACATTGTAGAGCTTGAACAGGTACAAAGGCGAGCAACAAAAATAATAAAAGGACTGGGTGGGCTACAGTACCCAGAAAGATTAGCAAGATTAGGGTTATTAGTTTAGAGAAAAAACGGCTTCGGGGTGACATAATAAATATGTTTAAATGCATCAAAGTTCAATATAGAGATCTCTCCCAAGATTTATTTATACCCAGGGCTGTATCTAGAACAAGGGGGCGTCCTCTACGTCTTGAGGAAATAAATTTTCTACATAAACATAGAAAGGGATTATTTACTGTAAGAGAAGAGAGACTATGGAATTCTCTGCCAGAGGGACTGGTCATGGTGAATTCAATAACGGAGTTCAAAAATGGTTGGATGCATTTCTGGAGTGTAATAATATAACAAATTATAGTGTCTAGGATTCAGGAGAGGGTCATTGATCCAGGGGATTTTTCCGATTGCCAGATTGGAGTCGGGAAGGAATTTTTCCCTAAAATGAGGACAATTGGCTTCTACCTCATTGGGGGTTTTTGCCTTCCTCTGGATCAACACCTTAGCACAACAGGCTGAACTGGATGGACGTCTTGTCTTTTTTCGGCCTTACAAACTATGAAACGATGAAAATCTTGACACTCCATTCTTCCCAGTATCACAGGACCAAATTGCATCCTGAAAAAAATATTAGTTGATATTTTCTCCAGTTAGAGAAAATGCAAAAAACGAGCAACCAAACTAATAAGGTGAATGGAGTATGTTAGTTATAAAGAAAGGTTAAAATAATTAAACTTATTTAGTCTTGAGAGCTACTGGGCAACATGATTAATTTATATAAAAGTTTGTAAAAAGCCCTTACAAAGAGTATGTAGAAAAGCTACTTCATGGGAAAACCCCTTCATAAAACAATGGGGCATTCCGTTTATCTGGAGAAAAAAAGATTCAATGTTCAGAGGAGAAAAGTCTTTTTTACCATAAGAACTGTGAATCTGTGAAATAGTCTGCCAGAGGAGCTTGTCACAGCAGATACAATTGAGGGTTTCAAGAAAGGCTTAGATAACTACTTACTACTAAATAATATTAATACTTTTATGGCCGTAAAAAACATCTGGTTCCAGTCTGATGGCAATTTTTGGATCAGAAATAAATTATTTCTTTAGGGCAGATTATTGTTTGCCTTATGGGTTCCAAAGTCTGCATCAGTAGGGGGAAACAAAACTTTATTTCTCCCTATTCCTCCATCCACCCACATTTCCCCCACACTTGGTTGAACTTGATGTACATTTATCTTTTTTCATCTCTATATGTAACTATGATTAGTTATATTTGGCCAAAATATGCAAGCCACAATATATGTTGTCACATCCAAAAAGCTACCTGAGATGTTCCAAGAAAATAACTAGATAGAGTTAGAACATACAGATGTAACACAGTTTAACTAGACCGTGATATCACATCTTTCATGTTATTTGCTCTTATCTGAAAGCAAAAGCCATTGGAAAGCACTGAAAAAAGTCGAGATAACATTCTATGCCATATCATGCTGCTGTCAATTTTAGCTTTAATACATTTATATGCACAAATTTACACATATGTACAATATCTGTATTAGAGAAAAATATTCATGCATGCAGCCATATTATTCATTTATATGTGAATGAGTTTAAATATTGTACTATAAGGAGCTTCCTCACAGGATGTTTTGCACTATTAATACAGTTACTTCACAGAGTGTTAATACATGTCATGCTCGGAGCCATGATACAGTAAGGTAAAAAGAGTTACAAAAACTTTAAAGGAGTTTACTTTAACAAATAGGAACTGGTAGTCAGGAATGGGGTACAATAGAAAAAGAAAACCCACTCTATACCAGCTCCGCTTCAAGCTGATAATGTCACATGACGCTGCAGCAGTCTCTTCCTGTATTAATAGCACATGACCACTGTGGCCAGTGATTGGTGCAGAATCACATGAACGATAAAAAGGCATTGAATGTCATCAGGGAGCACCAAGAGCTATGGCGACGCTGGAAAGCAGCCAGTTTCAAAGGAGAGTAAAGTTTTTTATTCTTTCTTAATCCCTTCCTGACCACAGTAACTTTAAATAAAAAAAAAAAAAAAAGAATGGACAAACCTCTTAATTAATATTTTGGTAGTGGGATTTGTGTTTCGTACTTAAAAAAAAGTTTTCAGTTTATTTCCTACAAAAACATATACCTAATATTTATATACAAAATATCATGTAAAAGGAAAGCAATGTGTCACGTAATATGAATAGGTGAAAAATCCCGTATGAAGAAACTATCAACATTCAATTTAAATCCTGTCTAGAGGATCTATGATGCTTTAGCTGTGTGAATAATGATTTTGACAACCATAGTGGAGAATGGACCTTATTAGTAAAATATAAATTATAAACAGACATTTCACATCAGCAACTCTCTGTGAAGTTAATGATAAACACGGAGATTTGTGCACTCCTGACATATTGTAATGAATATGTTGCTTTCTAGTCAGTTTGTCAGGGAATGTATTGCTTTTGATAGAAAATTAATACACAGAAAGACTGTATCATTACTGAGTAAGTGTACATGGTTTGAAGTTCTGATTAATGAACAGATAGATATTGTTCTTCAGTTATTAGAAAGTAGTAGTTTGTGCCAAAAACATGTCTGTAAAACTTTCATGTGCACTGCGAATTAATAAATAAAATAAAGGGCCACATGTATGAAAGTTGGTTAGGTCTAAAACTTTTTTGCCCATAGTGGCCCAAAATGTTTTGTGATATCCCACATTTTATTTAGTTCCATTCTGGATTAACAGATCTTCTGCAATATGGAAAGACAGGATGGAAAATTGTGCTTCAAGCCCCACCAATACATCTGACTTCTGCTGTCTAAATTAGACAGTTACCTAACTGTTTTTCCTTCTTCTTTACTGTCTGTACAGTATCCAGCCTTGAGCTGGTTGGCTGGGTCTTTGCTTTTTTTTTTTTTTTTTTTTTTCTGGTCACAGAATGATTGTTTAGTTTAGTAATTCACTGCACAACACCCATAATCTGTTTGTATATTACATGGTCAGGATGGTCAGGAAGCAAATTACAAGCAAGTAAACTGTTTCACATTAATTCATTAATCGGGTGGTTTGCTAGAGGCAGTATTTTGAGCATTGGCCGTTAAAATAAAATAACTTGATGTATTTTTGTGTCTCATCACATTTGGTATAGGGTGCATTTAAACAGCGCAGTTTTGGTGCAGTTTTATCTGCGCTCCAATTAAGCTGCCTTTATTACCAGCAAGCTTTTTCACTTATCTAAACTGTTTGGAAAGTGAGTAATCAATTATTGTGTTTGTAATCCACAAGACTTCAGACACAGTAATTGATTACCGTATTTTTCGAACTATAAGACACACCTAGGTTTTAGAGGGGGAAAAATAGTAAAAAAAAAATCAAGAAAAAAAAGAGAGCAGAAGTGTAGTGTTTATTGGTACCATTTTGGGATGGATGCGACTTTTTGATTACTTTTTATTCCAATCTTTTCGGGATAAAAACACAATTTTGGCGTCTGGAATTCTTTTCTTCTACGGTGTTCAACTTATGGGATAGATAATGTTATATTTTAATAGATTGGACTTTTAAATACATGGCAACACCAAATTTGTGCAACTTTTTTATTTGTAAAATGGCAAAAGGGGGTGATTTTAAAACTTAAGATTTATTTTTTACTTCACTTTACTTTTTTTTTACTTGGTCCCCCTAGGGTATGTGACCACGAGGGGCACGCTTCCTTGTCCTATACATAGCAGTACTATTGTACTGCTGTACATAGGGCTTTCATTCATTACCTATTACACCCTGCCATAGGCAGGTTGTAACAGGAGTACATACATGGCAGCTATGGAAACCTGCATGAGGCTTCCTGCTGCCATGGCAACTGATCGCACCCCTGCAATGACATTGCGGTGAGGCTGTCAGAGGGAGGAGCGGAGTCTATAGTGTTAAGTGCAGGGATGAAGCTGGCTGGGCGCAGCCGCTGGCTCTATCCCTGCATCCCGAATGCAGCGGCCGCCAGCTGTACTCAGCGCGGCAGGAGACTGGAGTGCTGCGATGCTGCGTGAAGCCTTAAAATCCCGTAACACTTTAAATCCTGCTGCAGGCTTCCTGCAGCATCACTCCTCTTCAGCCTCCTGCCTACCTGAGATTGTTCAGTGCTGCTGCGCTAAATAGAGCTGGCGGCCAATTTTGGGGTGCAGGGATTGAGCCGGCAGCTGCGCTCAGCCGGCTTCATCCCTGTGCTTAACACTGTAGATGCCATGGCATCTAGCTGTATGAGGAGTGGTGCTGCGCACCGCTCCCCCCTCTGATAGCCCCCCTGCAACATCATTGCAGGGGAGCAATCAGTTAGATTCGGACTATAAGACGCACTCCTGTTTTCCCCCCAAATTTTGTTTGAGGCCTTCAGCTGGTTTCAGACCAGAGTTTAGAACCTTTTGGTGATATCAAATAAATGTGGATTTTATTTAGCATGTAGTTCCAAGGCATTTTTCATCACAACTAGAAGTGAATAGTCACAAATATCTACTTTCCATCCAGTTCTGCAGCTACCACAGCTGTAAACATGAAACCATAAACTAAATATACTTGTACGATATTTGAAAATTCCACTATTATTTATTTTATTTATTCTTATGATATCTACATATTCCATATCTCTGTACAGAGATGATCGTAACTAACCTCAGAAGAAAGAAAAACTCAGGAAGAAATGTTGCACGGTTTATTTACTCATGCACATTTCAGCTTGAACCCAAGCATTACAAAGAGAGTCAGAATGAACTTTAAGTAAATTAAATGTCATATGCAGAATTACCAAGGGATTAAATAGTAATAATAATAAATATGCAATAGTTGCATGATCAGTGTAAAACAAGGTGTTTAGCAGAGAAATAATCAGTAGACACACTATACATGATAAAATGTACAAAGATGCAAAAAACTGCATAATTGGCAATCATACAGCATCTAATACACATAAGTGAAATACATCATTAATCAAAGTAACAAAGTTAAAATGGGCTGCTTAGCTTAATAATTCTTGCTGCCTGTCCTTCATGTCAGACAAAGAAAAAAGTGAATACAACAGATTCCAAAAGAGAATGGATCAATTGTGACAACCTGTTTGTGCATGCACATTAAGCATGAAGATCATTTATCGCAGGTTTGAGGACCCTCACTAGGATGCAGGGCCGCCATACAGGGGGTACAACCAGTACTCCCGTATGGGGCCCGGTGGAATTCCGCATGACAGAGCGGGGCCCGGGGGAGCCGCCAAACCGGCTCGGATCCCACAGTGTTTCCCCCGGGGGGTTCCTGGGGCCCCCGGGGCAGTGCCGTCGCCCCCGGGGCCCGGTGCGCATCCCCTCTGGGCCCGGGGCCCCGGGTCCGACGCCCAGAGACCGGCCGTAGCCGGGGACTAATGTCCCCGACTCTGGGGCTGCAGGGTCAGGCCACTAGGTACAACAAAAGGGCCCCTGGCTATCACTAAGGCCCCCTGGTACAACAAAAGGGGTCCCTGGTATCACAAAAGGGGTCCCTGGCTATCATAAAGGGGGCCCTGCTACAAAAAAGGGGGCCCCCTGGCTAAAAATAAAGGGCCCCCGGCTATCATAAAGGGGTCCTGGTATCACAAAAGGGGACCCCGGGCTCAAAAAAGGGGGCCCTGGTATACTAAAGGGGGCCCCTGGTATCACTAAAGGGGGCCCTGGTCAACTAAAGGGGCCCCTGGCTACAATAAGGGGCCCCTGGCTATCCCTAAAGGGGCCCGTGGCTACAACTAAAAGGGGCCCCTGGCAAATAAGGGGGTCCCTGGCACACAAAAGGGGGGCCCTGGACAAACAAAGGGGCCCCTGGTATAACTAAAGGGTCCCTGGCTATCACTAAAGGGGTCCTGGACAACTAAAGGGGGCCTGGTTCACAAAAGGGGGCCTGGCACAAAAAAGGGTTTTGGGTACAACAAAAGGGATCCCGGGCTTTCACTAAGGGGCCCCTGGCTAAAAAATTTAAAGGGGGTCTGGTACAAAAAAGTGGTCCCTGGCTACAAAAAAGCGACCCCTGGCTATCATTTAAAGGGGGGCTTGGCTCAATAAAGGGGGTCCTGGTTCACAAAAGGGGGCCCTGGAAACTAAAGGGGGCCTGGTACAATAAAGGGGCCCCGGGCTATCAAAAAGGGGGCCCTGGTACAAATAAAGGGGTCCTGGTAAACTAAAGGGACCCCTGGCTATCATAAAGGGGCCCCGGCTATCACTAAAGGGGTCCCGGGCTACAACAAAGGGGGCCTGGATCAAAAAGGGGGGCCCTGGTACAACTAAAGGGGTCCTGGATACAACAAAAAGGGCCCTGGCTATCATAAAGGGGTCCTGGCTACAAAAAAGGGGGGCCCCCGGTAAAACAAAGGGATAATGGTTCACTAAAGGGGGTGGTTAAAACAAAAGGGGCCCGGGTCCGTAAAGGGGGCCCGGGGCTACAACTAAAGGGGTCCTGGTAAATAAAGGGGTCCTGGCTATCAAAAAGGGGTTTGGCTACAACTAAGGGGTCCTGGTACAACTAAAGGGGTCCGGGGTACATAAAGGGGCCCCTGGCTATACAAAGGGGGCCTGGCTGTACTAAAGGGGGCCCTGACTCTGGCTATAAAAAAGGGGGCCCTGGCTCCCTGGCTATAATTTTAAAGGGGGCCCGGTACTGGCTATCCAAAAGGGGGCCCCTGACTCCCTGGCTATAATAAAGGGGCCCTGGTACCTGCTATCTTAAAGGGGGCCCCTGGCTACCTAGTATCTCAAAAGGGGGGCCTGGCTCCCTAGTTCCCCTAAAGGGGGCCCGACTTACCAAACGCTAAAGGGGGCCCGGGCCCGCCTAAAAATAAGGGAACTGTGTCTGGGTACCCCCCAAAACTCCCGGTAGCGGCCTCCCAAATTTACCCCGGGGGTGTTATACCAAAATGGGCCTTTAGTAGGGGGCCCCTTGCCTTTTGTTACGTAGGGTTTTATTGGAGGGCGACCCCATAGTTGTAGCATTATCTGCAGGGGGTTATTTCTTCCCCCCTCCCAATCTTAGGATATAGGCCAAAAGTTATGGCTTGTCCCGGCCTCCCACCCCTGGGCACTTTACAGGGTGGGAATAGGGAAAAAAGATTTGGGGAAATTGGGTTCTAAGATATTGTGTGTAATTTTACAGGGATGAGTGGTGGGGGGACAAATCATCATGGCGGTGTGGAACGGATGAGAAGGGGAAGGGAAAGCGAAGATTGAGAGAAAAGAACGCATCTCAGATAGGAGCTCCCGGTTATCCCTGATTTTGGGGAATTTTTTCTACTTTTCTGGATCGTGCTTATTCACGTAATGTGATGGTGACCCGAGCTGGTGTCTGACCTCTAATGGTGGTGTTTTAGGTTTTTCGGCGTTTAGTATAGTGGGGAGTGTAATGGGTTTTCCCGATAGTAAAAGGGGGAAAACCCGACCTGTGAAGGGGTTACACTTTTCCTTTCTTTTGGTGTTTATTTTAGAAGGTGGTGAGGGGGTGCCAAAGGGAAACGGAGGGGGTATTGATGGGGTGGAGAGAGATATTGTATGTGGGTGGGGGGGGAATTGTATGTGGGTGGAGGGGGATATTGTATTTTGGGGGGGGGGGGGGTTTTTGTATGTGGGTGGTGGGGTATTTTGTTTGTGGGTGGAGGGGGGGATTGTATGTGGGCGGAGGGGGAATTTTTATGTGGTTTGGGGGGGGATATTGTTGTGGGCCGGTTTGGGGGGGGGGGGGGGGGGGGGGAAAGGATGGAGCTATTTGCCCTGGTTGATATGTGAGACAGACAAAAATTGTGATACATTGTATACACAATACAAATCTTTTTGCCACTGTATTTGTGGTAAAATGGGCGCATTTTTTGTCCCAGGGCGGGTTTTTTTTTGTGGGGGGGGGTTTAACGGGGGGGGGGGAGGTGCTTCAGCTGTTGGGGCCCCGAAATTTTGTTTTGGGCCCCGCTAGGATGGTAGGGGGAGTTCTCAAACCATGATAAGAAAATTCAAAAACTTTCCCCAGACACCCCCGACCTATGAAAAAATTTTGAAAACTTTAAATGGCAAAATCCTCCTAAATGGCAACATTTTAGAATGTTTACACGGCTTATTTTAAAGCGTATTTCTCCATGTATTTCGTGGCGTACTGCCCTTAATACGCCCATAAATTTTTTTAATTCTAGAAAATATGGATACGCCTCCTCTCCCCGCTCGTACAATACGATCGTATTTTGCGGGGGCGATAAATGACATGTCAATTACTTGCAGCGTTTTTTTGGCCCCGAGTAAGCATGTTTATGGGGGGGAGGGGTGCCCCCCCCACCCCCCTCCCCCCCCACCCGGGAGATGCATGTCGCGTGAGTCCCGAAAACACCAAAAAGTAGGGCGGGGTTTTGTACGCACCGCATTCATGTTGGGACATGCCCTAATGGTGAGGATGGACTTACTGCCTGCTGGGTGTATTTTGAGGCTAATGACATTGTTTTTGAGTCTGTACTACAACTCAATAGGTTCATCCTCACAGACAATTATTTTACTTTTGGCACACAAATATTACTGCAGTGCACTGAAACCACCATGAGCTTTGCAATTGCAACACAATATGCCAACCTGTTCATTTGTACGAAACTTGTGAAAGGTTGACTTTTATAGCATCCCTGTTGTCTTTTCAAGACTCTTGGGCCTAACTTACTTTCCATTATATTGATGATATTTTGAACATCTAGACTGATCCTGAACATTAATGCTGACATGAATGAAATTTAGCGCTTACACGCTAAATTTCATGCGAATAAAAAAGGCATAGAATGCGCCTGATTTGTGAACCCGATATACAGCTGGTCATAAATCAGGCGCATTCCAGCGCTTGGGCGACAGTTTGGATCAGGTATACCACATTGCAAAGTTTTTTATACCTTTAAGTCTTAAGAAATAAACTTATGAATCCACCAAACAATATCAAACTAGCTCACTAATGACTTCGTCTTAGCTATAAATTCAATGAATCCACCTACATTTATTTTCATTACAAATTAAAAGGTAATATCCAGATAATAAAGGTAATAATCAAAATTCTTTGTTTTCTTTACTGCAGAGCTATAAAATATGAAACCAATAAAGAGATATGTCTATAGTTGTCTCTGGTACATAAGTTGCTCATGAACAGCGTGTGCTGTATTGTCTAGTACTGGCAAGCCCCTTAAGATAATACAACGGCGCAACCAATGTTCCAAACTAATGGACATTCTGTAAAGTATAATAAGCACAAGACATATAAGCCTTTCTAACCCAATAGACAAATGATTTTCCAACAAAGCATTTATTTCCCACAAAGGTATATAACCAATATGGACGAATAGAAAAAACCGTTGTACTAACACTCATTGCCACCAACACTCATACAAAAGACCTCAGTGCTGCTGATTTCTATTTTTGGTAACTTTCATCAGTTACCATAGTCTACACTCCATTTAACCTATTAATATGTTTTTTGTTTTAGGAAACCACAGTACCTTGACCAAACCAAAACAACCATGGGAAGACCATAGAAAAATAATAAATGTACACCCTTAACCGGCATTGAGTGGACGCTTTTTTTGGCCTCTCTGACATATCCCCATTTTTTAAATCTCGGCATGTGACCACTGTACGTGAGAATAACTTTATTTTTGACACTTAAAACCTATACAGTGATTCTAGAGATTGTGTTTTCCCATGTTAACACATGAGCTTTCAAGATAGTAGAAATGTTTGGTCCCAAAAAGTCCCTTTGTTTATTTAGTGAAAAAATAATCAAAGAAATTCAGGAAAAAATTGAAAAATTTACCATTTTCAAACTTGAAAATTCAGTGTGTAAGACAGAAAGTTATTCCACTCAAAATAGCTTATAATTATGCATCAAACAATGTCGTCTACTGTAAATGGAATCTTTTTTAAATGTATTTTCTTTTTATTTACGTCATTAGGGGCTTAGAAATTTATATTGTATTTTTTCAAATTTACAAAAGAAATTTCATTTTTTAGGACTCTCCAGTCCAGTTCTATAAACGTGATTTGATTGGCCTGTATTGTTGATAACCCCCATAAAGAATTTCATCTAAAAACTACAGAACTACAAACCCCTTAAAGTATTCAAAACAGCATTTAGGAAGTTTATTAACCCATGAGGTGTCTCACAGGAATTAAAGCAAAGTGGAGGTAAATTTCAAAATATCACTTTTATTTGGCAGATTTGTCTATATTATCCATATATTCACTGATTTGATCAAGGAAATTCAACTTAATATTGATTCCCCCGGATCTGTGCCATTTTCAGCATATATCCAATATGTGGGGGGCCTATGCGCGATTTTGGCTCAACCATAAGCCCCAATGAGAAAGCATGAACACCTACCGACGCACTGGGTCTCATTTTCATACGATGTTATTTAGTCGGCCATGTTCAGGTTTCTGCAGATACGCCATAAAAGGTGCTAAAATTTAAAAATACGAGCCTCTAAAAGACCCCATAAATTGGAAACTTACAAGCCTACAAACAAAACCCATTAAGTAATATATCCCAGGTGCAGTGAGTATATCTCCCCACGGTGTTTCATTCACAAATTTCTTGTTTTTAGTTTTATAAGCAGTAGAAAATTATAAAATGATATTTTTTTCCAACAAACTCGCAAATTTACGCTGAAAATTGTTTCATTTTTACAAGTGAATCCTGTAATAAAAAGCACCCAAAATTTTTGTCACGCAATTTCTTCCAATTTTTTGGGCATACCCAACATGAGGTATAAACTGCTGTTTGGTGCATGGCAGGGGGTACAAAGGAGAGAGCGCTACATAGTTGGGCTTTGGAACGCAGAATTTTGTGTGGCCGATTTCGCATTGCAAATCCCCCAAAGAACCAAGAACAGTGAGAAACCCTCTTCCAAGAAGTTTGCTCCATATTGGGATTCAAACGCACTAAAAAAGAAAAAAGATGTGGTTGAGCGATTAGCGTTGGCTATCGAGATCGAACGGAAGTCGGTGTTGTGGGGATAGGCGAGCCGCATAACATAAGGTTTTTCAAGTGGAGCATCGATTATGCGAGCATGACCCATAAAGTCATTGTGAGAGCAACAACACCTTTCAATATTAACACCATAACAAGGCTGGAGAAGGCTGAAATTACATCCCAACAGACAACATGGAGTACGCGTGCTACATCTTAGGCAACACACTTTATTTATAAAAAGTCACACGGAAAAAAGTCACAGACCATTTACTATCCCTGTCTTGTACCACACCCTAACCCTTAAACCTGTCATCAACCCACAATTAAAAAGTGCCAGAAGTGCAGTAATGATTTGAACACAAGACATGTGTACTTGAACTGACAATAGAATATCCCTGTTCTCTGGAACGGCAGCATGAGCCCAAGACCTGCATGTAGACCCCCACGATTTTAAAAAGTGCCGTAAAAAGGAGTCCTTTCCAACCACCATTTTAGTTGATCTGGACATTGACTATAACCTGGTTATTTGGGGCCACAGCATAGCCTCCAAACCTGCATTGATCCCCCACATTTAAAAAGTTGCCTGCCGAAAAAGGGAGTCATTCAACCCACCACTTTTATGTTACACTGAGGACATTGACTATAACCTGTCCTGGGCCACAGCTAAATAGCCCCAAACCTGCATGACTGCCCCACGAATAAAAAAAGTGTGCCAAGGAAAAAGGAGTCTTCAACCACCATTTTAGTTTTCAGCTTGGACATTGATGCTATAACCTGTCCTGGGCCACAGCATGACCCCAAACCTGCATGACCCCTCAGCATTTAAAAAGTCCGGGAAAAATGAGTCCTTTCAACCACCATTTTAGTTGAAACTGGGAACAATATGAACACTATACCAGTCCTCGGCGGCCACATCATGGAGCCCCAAACCTGCATGGAACCCCCACAATATAAAAAGTGCCGGAAAAAGGAGTCTTCAACCAACCATTTTAGTTGAACTGGACATTGACCTAAACCTGTCCAGTGCCACGAGCATGAGCCCCAAACCTCAGGACCCCTCACATTTAATAAAAGTGCGCCTGGAAAAAAGGAGTCATTCAACCACCATTTTAGTTGAAGACTGTACATTGAACTAACCAGTTTTCTGGGGCCACAGCATGAGCCCCAAACCTGCAATGACCCCCACATTTAAAAATGTGCCGGAAAAAAGGAGTCTTTCAACACCATGTTTAGTTCACTGGACATTGCAACTATACCTGGCCTGGTCCACAGCAATGCGCCCCAAACCTGCATGACCCCCACTATTTACGAAAAAAAGTGCCGTTGGAGAAAAGGGAGTCTTCACAAACCAGCCATTTAGGTTTTCACATGACATTGGACTATACCAGTCCCTGGGCCACAGCAATGAGCCCCCAAACCTGCATGCAACCCCCCACATTTAAAAATGCACCTGGAAAAGATCTTTTCACCACCATTATTGGTTCTCTTCAACTCCGACTGTACATTAAACTATACCTGTCCTGGCCACCGCATGAGAGCCCCAAACCTGCATGACCCCACATTTCAAAAAGTGCCATGAAAAAGGAAGGATCTTTCAACCACCATTTTAGTATTGACCTTGACATTAGACAACTACCTGTCCTGCCACATCAAGAGCCCCAAACCTTCATGACCCCCCTACCATTTATAAAGTGCCGAAAAAGGAGTCCTTTATCAACCACCATTTTAGTTTCACGTGGACATTGACTAACCTTTCCCTGAGGCCACAACATGAGAGCCCCAAACCTACATTACCCCCACATTAAAAAAGTGCCGGAAAAAGGAGTCTTTAAAAAACCACCATTTCAGTTTCACTGAGGACATTTACTATGACCTGTCCGAGGGCACAGCATAGCCCCAAACCTGCTGCATGGTACCCCCACATTTAAAAATGCCGGAAAAGGAGTCTTTCAACCAACCCATTTTAGTATGACTTGGACATTGACTAACCTGCCTGAGGCCACCAGCATGAGACCCCTAAAGCCGTCATGACCCCCCCATCGCCCCATTTAAAAAGTGCCGGAAAAAGTGATTCCTTTTCAACCCACCATTTTAGTTGAACAGACAATGAGCTATACCTGTCCTGGGCCACCAATCCATGAGCCCCAAAACCTGCATGGACTCCCCACATTTAAAAATGCCTGGAAAAAGGAGTCTTTCAACCACCCTGTGTTAGGTTTCTACTGGACATTGACTATTACCTGCTCCTTGGCCACAGCTATGTAGCCCCAAACCCTGCATGACCCCCACTTTAAAAAGTTCCTGGAAAAAGGAGTCTTTCAACCACCATGTTTAGTTGAACTGGACAATGCTAAACCTGTCCTGGGTCCACATGCTTGATCCCGCCAAACCTTCATGACCCCCACATTTTAAAAAGTGCCGGTGAAAAAGTAGTCTTTCAACAACCATTTTAGCTTGAACTATACATTGACTAAACTGATGCCTGGGCGCACATGCAAGACCCCCAAACCTGCATGACCACCACATTTAAAAAAGTTGCCCTGGAAAAACGGAGTCTTCAACCATCATTTTAGTTTGAACTGGACTTTGAATATCCCGTCCTGGCACAGCATGCGACATCCCCAAACCTGCAGACTCCCCCACATTTAAAAAGTGCCGGAAAAAGGGAGGTCTGTTTCAACCAACCTTGTTAGTGTTCCACTTGGGACATGACTATACCTGGTCCTGGGCCACAGCTCTGATCCCCAAACCTGCATGACCCCCACATTTAAAAAAAGAGTGCCATGTAAAGAATGAGTCTTTCCAACCCCCATTTTACAGTGTTCCCTGGACCTTGACTATACCGTCCTGGAGGCCACAGCATGAGCCCCAAACCGGCAATGACCCCCACATTTTAAAATGCCGGAAAAAAGGTAGTCTTTCAACCACCATTTTTAGTTTCCTGGACATTGACAATCCCTGTCCTTGGCCACAGCATTATCCGCCCAAACCATCGATGACCCCCACATTTAAATAAGTGCTTGGGAAAAAGGTAGTCTTGTTTCAACCACCATTTTAGTTGAATGGAGACAATGACATACCCTTTTCCATGGCCACAGCAATGAGCCCCAAACCTGCCACAGACCCCCCAATTTAAAAGTGCCAGGAAAAAGGAGTCTTTTCAACCACTATTTTAGTTTCAACTGGACAATTGACAATACCTGTACTGCACAGCATGAGCCCGCAAACCTGCATGACCGCCCCACATTTATAAAAGTTCCGGAAACAGTAGTCTCTTCCAACCACTCATATTATGTAATTCCCTGGACCATTTGACTAATACCTGTCCTGTGCCACAGCAGTGCGCCCCAAACTTCAATTGCCCCCACATTCTTAAAAGTGCCAGGGAAAAAAGGAGTCTTTCACCACCAATTTTAGTTGAACTGGACCTTGACTATACCTGTCCTGTCCACAGACATGACCCCCAAGCCTGCATGACGCCCTCATTATAAAAAAGTGCGAAAAATAGTCTTTTCAAACCATCCAATTTTTAGTTGAACTGACATTGACTATACTGATCCTGAGCCACAGCATGAGCCCCCAACCTCTGCATGACCCCCCACATTTAAAAGTTGCCTGTGGAACAAGTAGACTTTTCACCACCATATTTAGTTGACACTGGTACATTGACTATAACCTGTGCCATGGGCATAGCATGACCCCAAATCCCAAAACGCTGCATGCCCCCACATTTAAAAAAGTGCCGGAAAAAGGATTCTTTCAACCACCCATTTTAGCTTGAACTGGACCTTGACTAGTAACCTGTTCCTGGGCCACAGACATGACCCCAAACCTGCATTACCACCAACACATTTCTAAAAAGTGCCGGAAAATAGAAGTCTTTCAAGCCACCATTTTATTGAACAGTCACATTGACTAACCTGTTCCTGGGGCCCGACATCATGAGCCCCCAGAACCTGCGACATGACCCCCACATTTAAAAAGTGCGCGTAAAAAGTATTCTTTCAACCACCAATTTAGTTTCACTGACATTGACTATACCTGTCGCTGGGCCACACATTACACAGGGTGCCGTGGAGGTCCAGTGGTTGCAGTTGAAAGCCCTAGCTTGGCGTCGTCAGTCTAATAAACAGCAGGTTAAAATGCCCTGATGACGGCAGGCAACGAAAACTGCGTGCTGAAGCATAAGTGCGGGAAGCCGTACGTGAGATAACTCCAGCCTTCCATGCTGTACACATTCAACTCCACTGGTTAGCTGCTTGCCCCTCCGTAGCGTTGTGGACCAACTTGACTTCAATTTGAAAAACTACTAGGTTTTACTAACTCTCATCATACACCAGTGACTTGGGTATGTCGGTTGGCATGTCGGGAGGGGGTGGGTGTTGAGGTGTGTGGTGGGGTGGTACAACACGATACTTCGCGATTTTACATCTCAAAACGAGTTCGTGTTTTGCTGGAGCGGCAAAACGGATACCCCTGTAATGCTTTGTTTGTGTCTTCGAGACGGTTTGGTCCTGGTAAATGGGCTCCTGCACATACTACCATGGTGCCAGTCATGAAATATAAACCGCTACGTAACTGGTTCTAAAAAGGTATTTTCTGTAGCCGCCAAAGTCCCTCAATGTACATCAATACGATATGCGGGAAAATTTAAGAAATCGAATCTATTTAGTGTACAAGCAAGTAGTTAAATAAGAACTATTAATATCTATGCACCCGTCGGAGCACACTCAAATAACCGTCCCCAATTCATTTCATGTGTTCCAATCCTGATTCCCTTTACTCCACATTTGCGATTACTATCAAGAAATATAACAAACACATTTGATCTCAGTAAGTTGCTGTGTGTCATAAATTGATGATCTTTAAGTAACGATTGTACAAAAAACAGTGATAATGTTTTACCGGATGCGCATATTCAAAAACATTGTAAATTTCCTAGTAACATTACCTATACAATAAGACTAACTTTGAGCACATCTCCGCCTATAATTATTGTAATACAATAGCGCTTGACAGAGTATCTACATATGCTGTTCGCATTTAATTGCACCCGATAGTGTTATCCTATAGTATTAAAGTCCTATTACCTGTTGCGCTACTTGACACCGCATACCATATTCACATGGCGCTTTTACAAGGTGGTTGGGGGGGGGGGGGGTGGGGGGGGGAGGTCAGGGGTTCGGAGGAACCCACCGGTCATTGGATCAATTGGATCGAAAGTCGAACAAATTCGTTCATGAAAGAACTCAACAATTAAATAAGAATTTTATTGGCAGGTCACTCGGAGAAGCTGACGGAATATCGACCGGAATTTCATTGCATATGAACTCACAGTCAGTCTAAAATACGTCCCCAGGGCGCTCCTATGAGATTGGAATTGTATCGAAATCAATTACGTATGCTACAATGTCATCCCGTCGTGAGGCGGGGGGGTCTGCCCCATAAGTGTAAACTGACCAAATATCCTCTCCGCCATCACATTACTGATAACTTACTGACCAAAAACCACCCCCAATACCACCATAACAAAAGAACAATAAAACTACAATTCCCCCTGTATACTAACACTCATTATCCATACCACATGTCACCTCCAATGATCGTCATACCCAAAATCAGAAGTGATAAAAAACCAAAGGGACCCAGGATGTCAGGTTCGGAATGTTAGGGACCACTAATAGATGCTCCACTAAATTACGCATATAGGAAAAATTGGTCCATCCTACATATGCGAAAGGAAAATTCGCTCGCCACCTACAAATAAGAAAAAAAACAGACCTTACTCTACGTTTGTCTTCCCACTTACTACAATTTGCAGATATTTTTCTCCAATCACATCCAAGCATATAGACCATGATTTAGAGGTCGATCCCCGATGTAAAAACCCCCATGAACAACCCTAAAAGGGCCTAAGTACCCCCCAACCGGCACAAGACATACAGCTATTCATCTATCGCTACTTGTACGCCAACAGAAAACACCCAGCATGGATATTAGTATGATCCGACATCCTTATCCGTATATCAGCAACTATCTACCTCTAGAGAGAGTGTCAGCTAACGTCCTAGAATGAGTGTTGATTACCCCCAGAGACCAGGTTACATATTTAGCCTTTAACCATGTTAAAACTAGGCATAAAAACACGGCTCTCTTGCTCTAGTAAGTACCAATCCTCTACAAGCCCCCAACACCCTCCATCCAACAGCAACAACGTAACTTCTCAGCGCCACTTAACAATGACACAAAATTAGTCTGTCCTAAGAAAAATTCCCCTTCTAATGATTATGCACACATATTCTGTTTCCATCAGTGACCAAAATTATGAGCATGTATCTCACCAGCAATACGTGATGAACACACAATAAATAAATAAAAATCGACTTTAACGACACTCACAGTACCCAAAAACAAATTGAGAGTGGTTATAGAATTAGGCCACTATATGAAAACAAAGAAAGATTGCACAGAACTAAGTGATTATGATACGGCTGTATGGTCCGTAGGAAGGGACCATGATTATTGGCGTGGCGGTACGCTTCTCTGTCCTCTTAACATCAGACTCAATGGACCGTCGGCAAAGAATACTCAATGAAACACAGAGCAAGGCATATTGTGTTAATTGATGAGTGCGAAATTATTACTCCATTAACAATACCACGCTACGCCTATCTCATCACTCATTCAATTTCGCTCTTTAAATACCTATGTCAAACACCACAATTTTGCTTGGGTGTGACAAAACTTCCTCAGATGGACGGCTACATGACCAGGTCCACATGAGCGCGTTCGCTCCATAACGCACCTGTCCACTCGCAATACACTGTTAGAACTAATCCCCTAACTATTACATCCCATAAATAAATCCCTGCCAAATGCCTACCTCTTCGCCCATCCACCAATTGAACCCCCGCCTCGGCGGGTAGTAAATAACCCTCCTTTGTGCCTCCTACAGCGAAACATAAATCTCCGCTTTCCATATGTCCTCGACTTTCCAGTATTGCCCCGTATTATCCCCCCCCCCCAGGATGGGTATATAATTTCCCGGCCTATTACACCGCAATATGGCGCTCACATATATACACCAAACATTCATGATTCGAGTCTATGTTTCAGCAAACATCTTGATGAAAGTTGGGCGTTCAAATCGCTATCCAGACAATAGTTACTGTGGAAAGCCGGAAACAGATGGCTTTGATGTTCAGTGTAAGTTGACATCCGTGCCATGGCCTGTGCTAGCAATGTCACAGCCTGAGCACTATTTAGGGTTTGCAAGTGTATGAGGGATGTGATTTTCTGTATAATGAACTAGTCACGCCTGCTTGCGTATTACTGTCCAAGTCTGCCCGCCACAATGTACGACCATCCAGATGCGACCGAATCTCCGTAGCTACTATGTGGTCACATATATTACTGTCATTCTCATTGCACAGTTAACGTAACACGATTTTGTGTGTAATCCTCTTCTATTAAGTAAAAACCGACACAATACAAAAAAAACATCGTTAGTATGGAGAGTATAACTGGTAATGTACCTGCCCTACTTAAACACTGTAGGTACGTATGAACAGTCAGCGCAAGATCAAAACCGATAGTACTAGAACACTGATAGTGTATTATGCAACATTTTTGCCCTTCATTGCAATCAGGCATGTTGGGTTGATGTATGGAACTAAACAATACAGATGTAGTCCTTAGATTGTACACCTTTTTGACATCTTTAGGGCTTCGTTGGCGGCTTTACAATAGACCACTGGGTTTGCCCTTGCTTCTGTTCTTATATTAGGAGCCGTAAGGGAGGGCGTTGCGTGTTATTGAACGGCGCCTAGGCTATGTTGTGTCATACTCTACATTAGGAGCTATGAGAACAAGAGCTAGCGTCACGTTCGACTTCACTTACGCTGATGACGTTTCCCAACCGGTGCACATTTGGGGAAAGTCGTTGAAAGCAGTAGGACGTTGCACAACATGATATACTACCGTGGCCAGTTGAGACCAGACAGTAATGTCGTTACCATTTCCTGCATATTAGCTCGTCCTAGTTTGGGTGGTTGGTAAGGAAAAATTGCTAAGTATTTTACGTTATTGTTACCAGGGGATCCCAAGGGAGGTGATGGCCACCTCTGTTAATCTATGGTTGTTCAATTTTTTGATGGCCTTATATGCAGCGAGGATCAGTGTTGGTAGGAAAAACAGGAGCAAGTGTCCAAGCATCGTCATAGTTGAGAATGGAGCCTAGAAATTCCCCAAAGCCTCTGGGTCCGAGGGGCACCTAGCCAACTGATCTTCCTCATCTTCCCTCTACCGCCTCAAATTCGCGCAACCAACTCTCTTTCCTAAGGCAAGGGACGTCGTAACAACGGTGTCTAGAATATCCTCCTCCTCCTCCTCCTCCTGCCTACCCGCTGGCCTCCGGCACCGGTTTTCTTCATCACAGCCCTGACTTATCCGTGAGAGCCTGCAACCTGAGAGACTGAATGCGCCACCTTGTCACTACTCAGGACCCCGAACCCCCTCGTCTAAAGAAGACCGTGATTAAATTGTGAAACAGTCTGTGGGCATTGTGGAATTGACCGGAGAGAAAGGCTCCGTGTACCACATCATGTGTCCTCTCCATCCTCCGTCGCTGGCGGGACCTGTTGAGTTTCGAGTGCCAACGATCGGTTCCAGAACTAAGATTCACCACAATGCTCATGCTGGACAATGCATTGTCACGCGACTGACCATTTTTTGCGGTGGCATTCTTCAAAACTGCAAGGATGGTGCAGAGCTCTTTCACCTGCCATCACTCTCGGTGTTCAACACCCCGAGGTCCGTACACGGCTGCTTGTCAGGGCCATGTGTCACTTCGTACTGCGTAATGGCATTGGCGCTAGCTGCCACAATACGCATGGAGCAAGTGTGGAGGTGTGAATTCCAGCGTGTTGCCAAAAATAGGGGGGGGTGGGGGGGGGGGGGGGGGGCTGAGGTGGGGGGGGGGCGGGGGGGTGGACAACAAGTGGGGGTGGGGGGGGGGGGTGGGGGGTGGGGGGGGGGGGCAAAAACCAAAATATGGAACGGATTGTGAAATATATCTGGTTGAAAAACTACGCAGGTTTCCAGGGTCGGACATGAAGCAGTGGGTTAGCGCTGAACGACTAGTCGGACACGGTGCTTAACATGCAATGTGACTAACTACCCGTACTGAAGCTCAACCTGCCACAAGCTTAATACTTCGATTGTATCAGCAGTCCATGAGGTCTACCACTAACAGTACTAACCTGCACGGCGTTAGTTTTATTTCGCACTTTATGATAGAAAGTGTATTTCTCTGGAACTCACAAAGGATACATATGGTGGACTAAGTGTCCAGGCATTAATACGGTATTCTATATGTGCCGTGTCCGTCAGCTCCTATTCGTTTATACCGGATTCTCTTGTAAAGTTTGGGCGTTTTAGGGTGATTGTAGTAGTTGGCGTGTGAGTCCGAAATTTACAGCATTTAAATCGCCAGATTGTGGCGGACAAGGTTCGTTGTCACTTCGCTCTCTGGGGGCCAGACATAGAAGCGTGGAAATAGGCAAAGGTATGGCCTTTCCACGGCAAACATAAATATTTATGGAGTTACTTCAGCATGTTTATGAGCGTTCCTTCGAGCAACACACTTCATAGAGTGTATTGTCCCCCTCCCTTCGTTTAGTCTGTATGTACGTGTTGATCTTCAAAGAAGGTTGCGAAGTTACAGAATTAAATTATATTCCAAACAGCTTATAGTGTGATTCCTGTTTTTCGTCACCTGGAGCAAGGAGTGATATGTGAGCACCTTTATTATAAATGGGGGGTTCAGTTGTTATTTTTTGAAACTAAGACCCAAACCATATGAGTAAGAAGCACGGCGTTCTCCTTTCCCCTCCCCCTCTATTTTCCCCCTTTTTTTTTCTTCTGTTCTCAGCGGTTAATGTAATATTGAATTTTTACTGGTAGGGTCGCCGCTGTGTGATCGTAAGTGTGATGGCGTCGCCTGGATGGTTTTTTTATTTGAGGCTCGACGCTTTTTTTCCCCCCCTTTTGTTTCTTTTCTTCCCGTAGTTGTATTGGTGTCTTTTATTGCGCCCTAATTTTATTTTTTTTTTATTTTTTCTCAGCTATTTGTTTAGTATTTCCCTTTTTTAGTATTTAGATAGAAATTTGACTTGTCGACAAGGTAGAGATAGTTTTTCATTTTTTTTTTTTTGAGAATAGATATGTTACCCTGGATTTTTTCCCCCCCGCAGTTTTCCTTTCTTTCTTTCCCCCTCCTTTTCCCCCCTTTGGTAGCCGTGCGGTTTACAAATATCGTTACTTTAGGGAATACTCAGATATTATAACTGTGGTAGTAGAATTGGATGGACTAATAATACGCAACGATGGTTTTCATGTCCAAATCTTTCGTCTAGTATTTTTTTGGTATGAGCGTTAAACCTAATTTTTTTTTTTTTGTTTGATGTTTCCGCTAGCCGGGAGGATATTTCTTATTAAGGTTGAGTGAGTCTAAATTAAAAGACACATATATAAATCAATATTCTTATATCATAAATGATTCAATTATAATTTTATCTAAGGCCGGCGATTGTTCCGAACGACACTTACACACACGCTACCAATTGGCATTTTTTGTCCCTTTTTTTTTTTTTTTTTTAAAAGTTTTTCCCCTTTTTCCCCCCCTCCGATAAGGAAGTAAATGATTGTCTAAGATAAATCTCGAAAAATAAGATCACATAAAAAGTAAATTTTTTTTCCCTTTTTTTTTTATGTTCCCCCCCCCCTTTTAATTAGAAGATGATAATACATATAATTCGATCCCATACAACCAACAACGGAACGGAGGAGGAGAAAAAAAAAAAAAAAACAAAAAAAAAGAAAAAAAAAAAAAAGAAAAAAAAAAAAGAAAAAAATAAAAAATAAGGAAATAAAAAAAAAAAAAAAAAAAAAAAAAAGATAAAATGAAAAAGATAAAACAAAAAAAAAAAAAGATAAAATAAAAAAGATAATATAAAACAAGAATAAAAAAAAAAGAAAAAAAAAATTATAAAAAAAAAAAAAAAAAATAAAATAAAAAAAAAAAAAAAAAAAAAAACAAATAAAAGAAAATAATAAAAACATAGAAAAGAGAAGAAGAAGAAAAAATAAATAAAAAAAAAAAAGAACAAAAAAAAATAAAAAAAAATAAAAAAAAAAAAAGAAGAGAAAAAAAATAAATAAAAAAAAAAAAAAAATAAATAAAAAAAAAAAGGAAAATAAAAAATAGAATAAAAAAAAAAAAAGAAGAGAAGAAAAAAAAAAAGAAGAAACAAAAAAAAAAAAAGAGAGTAAAAAAAAAATTTAATAAAGAAAAAAGAAATAAACAAGAAAAAAAAAAAAAATAAAAAAAAACACAAAAAACAAAAGAAAAAGAACAAAAAAAAAAATTAAAAAAAAAAACAAAAAAAACAAAAAAAAAGATAAAAAGAAAAAAAAGAAAAAAAAACAAAAAAAAAAAAAAAAAATAAGAAAAAAAATAAAAAAAAAAAAAAAAAAAACGAAAAAAAAAAAACAAAAAAAAAAAAAAAAATAAAAAAAAAAAAAAAAAAAGAAAAAAAAAAAAAAACGAAAAAAAAAAAATAAAAAAAGAAAAGAAAGAAAAAAAACAGAAAATAAAAAAAAAAAAAAAAAAAAATAAAAAGGAAGACAAAAAAAAAAAAATAAGAAAAGAAAAAAAAAACAATCTAATAACGAAAAAACAAAAAAAGAAAAGAAATAAAAAAAAAAATATAATAAAAATAAAAGGATTAAAAAAAAAAAAAAAAAAAAATAATAAAAAATAAAAAAAAAATTAAAAGAAAAAAAAAGAAAAAAAAAGGAGAAAAAGAAAGCAAGAAAACAAAAATAAAAAAAAAAAAAAAAATAAAAACAACAAAATAAAAAAAGAAAAGAAAAGGAAAAAAAACGAAAAAAAAACAAACAAGAGAAAAAAAAAAACCAAAATAAAAAAAATAAAAAAAAAGACAAAAAAAAAAAAAAAAAAAAAAAAAAAAAAAAAAAAAAAAAAAACAAAAACAAAAAAAGAAAAAATAAAAAAAAAAAAAAAATAAAAAAAGAAAAAAAAAATAAAAGATAATAAAAACAAAGGACAAAACAAAATAAAAAAAAAAAAAAGGAAAAAACATAGAAAAAAAAAAAAAACAAAGCAAAATAAGAATAAAAAAAGAAAAAAAAAAAGGAGAGAGAGATCAGACATAGGTGTGAGTTCCTATGAGACAATTCTGGAATATCCTATCAATATGTTATTAATGTCTAATATTAGAAAACCCCTTAATGTTTTAGTGTATACAGTTTGCTGCAGTTTTAATCCAGATAAATTACGATGAACCTTCTTATCTCTTTCTTGATGACAATGGTTTGTCTGTAAGTTTTTTTTCTTATGAAATGGTGTCGTCTCTTCCTACCAGTCAAGAACACTATTATAAACTAAAATCTCTACTTCAGACTTTATTTTAGTGGTTTTCACATTATTTATTTAAAATGGTTTTTAGTATATTTTTTTTTTAGATTTTCTAGTTTCTCTTTAATATGTCCTAGAATATGTTAGTCCATTCAATACGGAGACCAGTATTTTTATAGGAATCAACATTTTACAGTAAGTTTTATGGTGGAAAGAGGGGAGCAGGACTCCATCAAAGAAAATTATAGTTTTATATGAGACATGCTTCTAACCAGTTCCTGAATGGGTTGTTTATCTCCTCTTCCTGATCAGTCACATTTTTTTACGTGCTCACAGGCGGAATGCAATAACACTCTTTATGTACTCTGTTATTTGCTAATTGTTTACCTTTTATCCCATGACACATTAGGCTTTACTTCATGTAGTTTTTAAATTACATTTTTTTAATAATAATTAATATTAAAAAAGTATATTTTCATTGTAATAATTTATTTTGTTAATAACAAAAGTGGCACTAAAATAATTTGGTAACTTTGTCACTTTTCCATCAGGATGTTTATATATAGGTGAATATAGAAATTTTAGAATTCTCAGGTGGCTAAAAGTGTGTATGAGTTTTTATTTTCTTTTAAATTTCAAATTTATATTTTATTTTTGTGTTTTTATATTATTATACTATTTTACATGTTGTGTCCGAAAAAGTCCTTTGAGTGAGCATTTTTATATAACTTTTTTTTTTTTTTTTTTTACAGTGGAAACACACCCTTGCACTGACGCAGAGCGTATACAGTTTTCGTGCCCCAGCAGTTATGTCAATTTGCCGACACCGGAAGCAGGAAGCTGGGAAGGGGCGGGGGGGGGGGGGGTGGGGGGGGGGGGGGGGATGCATAAGCCGAAAATGAATAAAAGAAGCATTACTCACTTCTCTAGCTGTGAATAGCACTTGTTTCCCGACTGGACATTATGTGCAAATACTGTAATAGATTTGTATAGTTACCAGATCAGGAAGCGCAGGTAAAAAGAGACCTATAGTATCTCCAAAAGTGAGTTACACCCCTCACAATATTGTACAATATTGCATTAACTTTTCATAGGGAAGAACACTGAAGATAGACACCTTTTACAATGTAAAGTAGTCAGTGTACAGCTTGTAATAACATGTAAATTTGGGGCGTCAGAAGTAACTCAACACACACCATCATGTCGTACAACCACCGGCAACAAAAGTGAGTACATCTCTAAGTGAAAATGACAAATAGTGCCCAAAGTGCCAATATTCTGTGTGGCCAACGATTATTTACTAGTACTGCTTTAACTCTTTGGGTATAGCGTTAACTAGACCTTCACAGTGTTACAGGCCATACTCCGGATTCCTCCTCCATGACACATCACGGAGCTTGGTGATGTTATAGACCTTGCGATCCTCCATTTCAGTTTGATGATCCACCCCACAAGACACTCATAATTTTTAGGTCTGGAGAGCATGCTTGGCCAATCCAGCACCTTACCTCTTTTTTCTTTAGCAAGGCAGCGGTCATCTTGTAGGTGTGTCTATGTCATTAACTGGTGGAATACTGCCCAGTTTTCTCAACGGATGAGAATCAGCTCTGCTTCAGTATATCACATTATATGTTGGCATTATGTGTTGCCTCAATGGAACTGTAGCTCCCCACAGCCACAGCACATCATGCAGCCACAACCATGATACTCCAACCACCATGCTTGGCTTTAGGCAAGACACGCTTGTTTTTCACTCCTCACCTGGTTGGCCGCCACACAATGCTTGACACCATCTGACCCAAATATATTTCTCTTGTCTCTCAGACCACAGACACTGGTTCCAGTAATTCATGTCCTTATCTAGCTTGTCCTTCACAAACTGTTGGCAGAATTTCTTGTGTATCATCTTCAGGAAAAGGCTCATCAGGATGACACCATGCAGACGCAGATTGATGCAGTGTGCAGGCGGTATGGTCTGAGCACTGACAGGGCTGACTCCCATAGTTCCCTTGTATTCGTACAATAACCCAGTTAGTGTAACCTACATCTGCATAGTCATAAACACAAATAATCAATACAGCTCTACTTATATTCATCGCTTCATCTGCCCCGCTTATTTAATCACTTCTGACACCTGAACGTAAAAATGTGCAGGAGTTCTCAGCTGAGGTATTTTGGGTAAAGTTTGCATCACTGTGACCCTTTTAAGGACTGTACAGTATATGCTAAAAGTCAAAAAATAAATAAGTATCAGCAACTCCGCAAAGAGGCAAACTATTTAACACTTCAGGGAGATTTTTTTAAAATACTGTACTATAAATAACATAAGAAGAATAATAACACAACTATAATAACATTTAGTACTCCTAGTAATAATAAAAAATAAATGCTTAAAATGTTCAAAGTAGTATTTTTTATTGCAATTTAAATATATCTTATTTCTGATTTTAAAAGTGTTTACTTATCTGCTGCATTTATGTACAAAAAAAACATTGCAAGGACAAAGTGGCATTACTTTCAATAGCAGATAATAAATGACTATGGTTGGTATTTTTTCTGTGACACAAGCCTTTTTTCACAATTGAATTGAAAGCAAGAATATTATGTGATTTATGTAATGTGTTTTCTCTATTGAGATTGTTGGTATGGCTGTACTAAAGCTTCTACGAAGTTGAGAAACATTGTTATGATCACTTCCTAACTTTGATATTGGCAGTGTGTAACTCATAAAGGAGGGTAGACGTGGTGCTGAGCTGGCGTTTGATGATTGGGTTATATAAGGTCTGTGATAGACTGCCTGCACACATATCCTTTGTTGCTGTCATGGGTAAAATGTGATTTATCACAGTTGCAAAAAGAAATGGTTATCTGCTTACAGACCAAGGGTGGCAGTATTTCTTAAACTGCATTTTGTGACTAGTTTCGCTGAATAGATGATGGTAGTAAAGATTGTAAGTCTAGATAAGAATCAAGTTGGCACGCATGTACATAAGTGCGTGGAAACTGTGTAGCAACAGGAGCCATTAAGGTAAGAGTGTGATATGTAGGGGCTCGAGAAGGTTGCGCACAGGAGCTGACACATTCAAACAAACTGTCACATTCAGGCTGGGGGAGATTGGCTCTTAACTTTCATGAAAGCACAGTTGTGGCGAAACATGCAGGGGAGGTTTAACGATATATGTGGAAGTGCACTGGTACGATACCGGATTTTAGATTGTGAGTCACAGCAAAAAACGTAGCACATTTGAGTTTTTCTCACTGAGGCCTAGACTCGCATACGAGTAGACCCCAAGTTATATTTAATTAGAGCAGTGTACATCAATCACTATCCCTTAGTGGTAAATTCATCAAGTAGTATTTACAACAGGTCAAACCCAAGTTAGATCTTAATAGGCAGACAGCAAGTCACTATTTTTCTAGTGTTATATATACCTAGAAGTAACCAGAAGTAGCAAAATCAAAAACATGGATGTAATGAAAGCCTTCACAAGGCTTCCAACTGCTATGTTAAGCAATTGGGACCCCACAATTTTAACACGGGTGCCCCGATCGAAGTGAGGAATGGTGTACGGTACCATTTCTCATTGATTTAGACCCTGCGGCCATCTTTGCCGCAACGTCTAAGCAGTTAAGAAGCATGGGATGGCGCCGGCGCCCCTCCACACTTTAACCGCTGAGTGTTAGCTGCAATTAGCAGCTAAAACCCGGCGGCTATGTAGCAGGATCACGCTACGATTCCACTACAAAGCCCCTTTCCGGAACTATGATGTACTCATACGTCCAATATCGGTAAAGGGTGAAAGTGAAGAAACAGCTGGATATTAACCGAAGTATGTCATTGCTATGGGAAACTAACATTGCGTTTCTTTGTAAAATTGTCTATTAATCCAAATTTAGGTGCTTGGTAAATATTGAGAATGAGTTTCTTAGCATATGCATTATTGATAAAAGTCCATATCATTGTTATTGTTTTTAATATAGTTAAGGCAGTTTATACACTAGAGACTTTAGAGATTTTGATTGAATCAAAGTTACGGTAAATATTATTAGATTTTTTTTTGTGATTGATTCCTCACTATCTGTGAGACCTTTTTTTTTTCTTTTTATCCTTTATACCCACTGATGATTCTGAGACCCTAATCAGATGTGTGGGTGTGTATTGCTTAATAGGATAATCAAGAGACTTCATGGTACAGTTTGCAGGGCCATCCCTTTTGGAGTGGTTACCTAACTAAAAGAAAGCTTTTTAGGAGATTACTAGAGAAAAGACTAAATTGATATTTTTATTCATGTCCTTCATCAATCCTGACTAATTTAGCCCTATATTTACCTGTTTGACTGATACCCAATTTATATAGTTTTCATTATGCTTTACTTTTTTAAAAGATAAAAACCTTTTCTTTAGTTGCTTTGCCTTGCCATTTTTTGATATTGTATTAGATCAGAAAATCCTATCATAACATGATATTGTATTAGATCAGACTTTTACAATACCAATTATGTTAGGTTTTTCTGTTTATTTTTTTATTTTGTAAATAAGAAAATTTTTTTTTTTAATCAGAACATTTTTATTAGGTGTTAAAATGCAATAAAATAGTTTGATAAACAGAAAGGTATTCAATGCCATTCTTATACAATCATCCATGTGGTACAGTAATTCAGTACATGTTTTACAGTTGTGAAAACAACTATAACATCATCTAACTCCCCACCAAAATAAACTAAAATATATTTTTTAAAAATATTTTTACAAAACCTTTTTCTTCTGTAATATTTGGTTCCCTAAAGGAACATGAACCTACCATAGCTTGAATGCTTGCACTTTATACTGCAGTACATAATTATTTCAGTGGTCTTCTATTACACACATATACCTATGACAGGGTGTAATAGAGATACAATCATGGCAGACCTGGGGATCTTCCTTACCCCCTGACTGCCATGAAAACTGAATGGCACTCTATCATTAAGTGGTTTGTCTGTGAAGGTTGTGATTCTGGGTGACAACACCATAGGTTAAAATGATTAATTGCTGACAAATATCAAATTGATCTTCACCTGGATATGCACCCTGGTGAATTTGGTCAGTGCTTTAAAGAAATAATAATAAATCCTGGCTAATAAATTACATACTACTGTTATTGTTATGAATAGTACAAGGAAATATACATAAACTTTAATTAATTATATGAATACAGACAATAATAGCATGGGCAAACATACCAAATATGTATGCATCAATAGTATGTATCAATATGTATCAAATATGCATGTATCAATAGCAAACTACTATATATATGCACATATATGTTAATACTGTATATAAGTAACTCATACACACTTTCAGAAAAATTTCAAAACATATCTTGTTAGTCTTTAGATCCCCACTTCTTTTCTACTCAAGATACTGAATTTGGTGATGCGGTGGGCAGCCACCTATGCTCGATAGGTAAATAGTGCTTTCTCTCTTTGAACTAGTTAGAGAAAAGGTCTCAATCCTGCCACCAAAACTACTCATACCATCAAGGCATTAGCAGAAGATTGTTTAAGGTCTCTTGAGTTGTGAGGTAGGGTGTCCATAGATAAGACTTGTTTTTTCCAGCACGTCCAACAGATGTGTGTTCGGATTAAGATGTTAAAAATTTGAAAGGCAAAATCACCACCTAAACATTTTGTCAAGTTCCTCAAACTGTTCTTAAACAATTTTTGCAGTGTTTTTGAGCACATTATCCTGATGAAGTAGGTCATTGCCATTAGAAATACCACTGCCAGGATAGGGTGCACTCGGACTACAGCAATGTTCCGGTAGGTGCTATGTGTCAAAGTAACATTCTCATGAATGCCAATATAATTTGCCTTACTTCCATAAGGCTATACAACATTAAAAAAAAATAATGGGTACCACTTAGTGGTACTACACATATAGCTGCAAAATTTGACATAAGAGGGGAAAAATGAATAAATTACAAATCCCATCAGAAACTATTATTAAATAAATCACAGGAGAAAAAGCTGGATTCTAATGCAGTCTCTTCCCAAGGTAAACAATGCACTTAGCCGTTCACATGATGTAAAATAATTCATGGTCCAGTACTGACATTCCTGTGCCTATGGTAGATACTTTCAGCAGTAGATAGGGGTCAGCATGGGCACTTGGAGTGATCAGTGGCTACTGAACCTATATGCAGCAAAGCACAAAGCCCTATGTGTCCTGACACCTTTCTATCACAGCCAGCATTAACCTTTCTAGTAATCTTTGCTATGGTAGTTTTTCTGGACAGAATAACCTTCACTCCTCACACTCATCAATGAGTTTTGGCCTCCCTTGACCCTGGTTCAGTAGTGGACCTTTTATAGATCACTTTTAGGTACAGTGGTACTTTGAAGTTCGTGATCTCTCAGGATTTTCTATATTTCTGCATAAATTATACCTAAATTACATCAGCTTTTTACATTTTCAAGTTCTAAAAGTAAATAAATTGAAAGGAGGAGTTTGCACGCTGCAAACAGCATTTGGAAAAAATTTAAAGTAAGTAAAAGAGCGGAGTCCCGAGGTGTGAGTGAATTTTGTGTCAAAGTGTATTTTTTCCCACACAATTATAAAAAAAAATTTTTGATTTTCTTAGTTCTAAAAATCTCAATTTTTTTTTTTTTGGATATATTGTAGATAGCATAAATGCTTCGTAGGGTTTCCCATGTTTTGCATACCCCTTTTAGAATTTGCATGGTTTGGGAATGGTGAAATTTATTATTGTTGCCGCCCAGCCAGGGGCTCCAGGTTACATTGTGTTTTTCATAATTTTTTTTGTCAGAACTTTTCGTTTATTTGGCATATATTGTTTTAAATTTATACGGGGGGAAGGTTTCCTCCTTTTTTGGTCTCGCACCCTCCCCACTTCCCACGGTTGTTTATCAGTTTCAGATGCTTCAAGGTTGGTGTTTTTTTTTATTTTTCTTCGGGATTATGGGGGCTGTGACCAATGAAAAGTCTGAATTTACTCTAGTGGAGGTAAAAATAGGTAGGACCCCCCCTTGAGATCCCGTTGGGCCAGGGGGCTTAAAGCATTTTTTTATAAAAATGTGAATAGTAAATCTCAAATTTTTTTTTATATTTGTAGATAGCATAAATGCTTTTTTAGAGGTTTCCATTATTTTCATGCCCTTTTAAAAAGGGTATTTTGTGGCTAAATGTGGGAATTTAAGATTTTTGAATTTAGATTTGGGGGGTTTGAAAGGGACAGTATTGTACAAAATTTTCTTTTTATATCTGTATCTTTCTCTTTTTGTATCATCCCCATGAGTGCTCTCCCCAAGGAGAGATACTCCCCTTTCTCAACAAAATACATGAATTAGAATTACTTTTTTGTTGGAAAAAATTTTAAAAGTGGGGGTAAAATGAGACATGGCTGACAACAGTACGAGGGTGTTTTTAAATTTTCAGCGTTACAGTTTATTTAAAGAGAAATTTTAAAAAAGGAAAAAGGGGGAGGGTTTTCTTTATGTAAATCATGTCTAAACCACTGTGGGAAGAATAAATGAGGGGAAGGAGCTGTGGGAAACATTATAGGTAGATATACATGGGGGTAAGGCCCCCAAATATAACAGAACTCATGTAAGATGTGCTCCTCAAAAAAAGTGGGCGGTAATCATAATGAGGTTGTTAATGGGGCTTAACTACCAGAAATAAATGGGAAACTGGGAAACCTGTAGCTGTCATAAAGGGAAAAAAAGGGTTTTTGCAATAACTAAAGATATTTTCCTTTCCCAATGGGCAGGGCGATAAGAAAAAAGGCCCCTTTTAGATTTTTATTGACTAATAGAACTGACAGAGTAGCAAAAGTTCAGATTGGGTGGCACCTAGGAAATAGTGACCACAATATAATACATTTCCATTTATCCTTCAATTGAGTATTTTGTCGAGGAGCCACAAAAGCACTGAATTTCAGGAAGGCTAATTTTAATCTGCTTAGAGAAGCCCTAAACCGCATTGACTGTTCTTCAAAAATAAAACAAATAATAAATGTGAGATCTTTAAAAACATCTAAAGTGCCCGTTGTGAGAGATACATACCTTATGGAAATAAAATTAGAAACAGGAAAAAACCAATGTGGATCAACAGAGATGTAAAGGAGGCAACAAACAAGTAAAAGAAAACGTTTGAGCTACTTAAACAGGAGGGCAGTGAAGAGGCACTAAAAAGCTATAAGGAAAAAAATATGTAAAGTAATGATAAAGACAGCAAAGCTGCAAACAGAAAGGTGGATTGTCAAAGAGAGTAAAATTAACCCCAAAATATTTTTTAACTATATAAATAGTAAAAAGATTAAAACAAAAAATATTGGCCCTTTAAAAAATAGTGAGGGAGGTATTGTAAAGGGCGATGAGGAGAAAATCTATTAAACAATTTTTTCTCCACCTTATTTACCAAGGAAAATGATTTTCCTGTTGATGGGCAGAGGGATGAGGTAAACTCCACCTTAAATGTTTCTTGTCTAACCCAAGAAGAAGTGCAGCTCTGCCTTAAGAGGATTAAAATAGACAAATTACCAGGTCCTGATGGTATACACCCCGTGTCCTAAGGGAAATAAGTAATGTGATAGACAGGCCCTTACTTAATATTTGTGGACAGTAATAACGGGGTATGTCTCAAAGAATTAGCGTGTAGCAAATGCCGTGCCAACTTTCAAAAAGGGGTCAAAAAGTGATCCTGGAAACTATAGGTTTAACACAGATAAATGAAAGGTTATGTACACGGGGTAGGGTAGGAAACCATTCCATGATCACTTGTCCAACGGAAAAACACTGGGAGAAAGTGACAAGGAGAAGGACTTGGAAATCCTGGTGGACTTAAATGTAGCAGCTAGTGTCAGGCAGCACCTGCCAAGGCAGACAGGATCATAGAGTGTATTAAAAGGGGCATAGATGCACATTAGATGTACAATAGAACATTATTCTCCCACTATATGTCACTGGTCAGACCACTGGTCAGACCACACATGAAATATTGTGGACAGTTTTGGGCACCAGTTCACAAAGACATTGTAGAGCTTGAACAGGTTCAAAGGTGGGCAACAAAAATAATAAAGGACTTGCTGGACTGCAATACACAGAGAAATTAGCAAGATTAGGGTTATTTAGTTTAGAGAAAAGATGGCTTTGGGGGGGGGGGGGCATAATAAATATGTATACATATATAAAGGTTAATATAAAGATCTCTCTTAAGATTTATTTATACCGAGAACTGTATCCAGAACAAGGGGGCATCTTCTACGCCAAGAGGAAAGAATGTTTCTACATAAACATAGAAAGGTATTCTTTACGGTACGACTGTGGAACTCTCTGCCAGAGGAACGTATCATGGTGAATTCAATAACAGAGTTCAAAAAAGGGTCTGGATGCATTTCTAGAGTGGAATAATATAACAAGTTATAGTGACTAGAATTCTAGAGAAGGATCGTTGATCCAGGGATATATTCTGATTGCCAGATTGGAGTTGGGAAGAATTTTTTCTCTAAAATGAGGACAATTGGCTTCTACCTCGTGGGGGTTTTCGCCTTCCTCTGGATCAACATTTTAGCACAATAGGCTGAACTTGATGGACATTTGTCTTTTTTCAGCCTTACAAACAATGTTACTAAATCAAATACACAAGTTAAAAATATTCAACATTTATTTACTGAGGAAAGTGATCCAACATCACATATCTGTAAAGTGCAAAAGTATGTCAACCTTTGCTTTCAGTAGCGTTTGCTCAGCAATAACTACATCTGTTCTTAATAGTTGGTAGTAAAAAGGAAAAATTGGCGCTGGCTTAGTCAGAATAAGGGAGAGGATCTTTATTAAAAACACTTTACAAAATATTAAAACTATATATCTATAAAAATATTACATTCTTAAAACGTGTTTTGGAAACTTTTTGCTTTTTAAGGTTTAAGAAACACATTGTAGGGATTTCATATTTTAATGTTTTAATATTTTGTATACTTCATTAAATACAATTCCTGCTACTTAATCTTTACTGAGTCAGATCTGTTTTTTTTTTTTTTTGTTTTTCTTCCCACAAATTAGCAATTTATACCTGATGGTTTCTATATTTCTGATTGGTGATAGATAGACTAGATAAACTGGGCAAAAATTATCTAATTGCTTACTGCTATTACCAGCTTAACATAGCCCTTCATTCATACGAACTTCACTATAGCGCTGTTTCTTTCTGTACCTGAATGTTTCTGGTAGTTGTTGATTAGTCATGCAAATTAGCTTGGAGGAATTTTAGTACTTCTGTCTATACAAAACAGCTTCAACTTGTCTTATGTTAGTGGATTTCCTCCCATAAACTGCTTGCAGGTCCTTCCACAACACTTCTCCTGAATTAAGGTCAGGACTTATATTTGGCCATTTCAAAATGTTAACTTTATTCTTCTTTAACCATTCTTTAGTAGAAAGACTTTTGTGTTTTCTTCTTGTATGACCCACATTCTCTTGAGCTTCAGCTTTTTCCGGTATAATTAAGAATTATCATCAATGATAAAAAAAGCTGTCCTGTCCCAGATGCAGCAAAGCAGACCCAAACTATAATACTACCACCACTGTGTTTTTCACAACTGGTATGAAGTTTTCACGCTGGAATGCAGTGTATTTTATTTTGCAAATATAAAGCTTGTCATTTAAACCAAAGAGCGCTTTTTAATCTCATCTGTCCACAAAACATTGTTCTAATAATCTTCTGGTTTGTCCAAGTGGTTTTTAGCAAACTGGAGAAAGGCAGCAATCTTCGTTTTTGGGGAGCAGAGGCTTTCTCCTTGCAATCCTGCAATACACCATTATTGTTAGAGGTCTTCCTGGTGGTGGACTTATGAACATCAACATTAGCTAATATGACAAAGGCCTGCAGTTGCTTAGAGGTAACCTCTTATGAATGGCAGGAACTCTCATGTAATTTTCATCCCCTCTTGTTTATAAGGTCAGCAGCAGTTTCTATGTTAAGTCTGTCTTCTGTTGTGTGTGTTAGAGTGCTTGCATGTCAGCTGACCTGGCTACACACCTGAAATCGTTAGCATATTTCTGGTCTCTAAAAAGTTCAGCTGAATCTGGCGGTCTAGCTGCAAAGTATAGAGCAAGATTCTGTCTAAACGTGATATGTCAGATTATTGTTTCTTGAAATCTGTTGTCTTCTTCAGTTGTATTTGTTCCGTTCGTCAAGGTTCTAGAGATGGAAGTTCTTAATAATAATAGATCTGGTTCTTACCTAGTTTCTGCTGGACCCTGCTTAAGGTGTAGAAGGTTCAGTTGTGGCTTAGGGACATTTTTGTTGGAAAGCTTTAGGGTTAACTACAGAGATAGACATTCCAGTGTTAGGGACAGTTACAGGGCAAGCTTTAGGGATTAATTAGGGTCTGTTATCACTATTACTCTCCCGTTTCTGGAGTGAACCCGCTTTGAATCTCTACCAACCATGCTCCTGTCATCATCTACCCACTGTTTATTTGTTTAATTATGTAGCGGTCAGTCTTTTATTCTTTGATACACTTTGTATTGTTATTTCCTGTGACTGCTTGAATAACAACCAGCCAAACAGGGATGTACACAGAGTCCATCAGCATTATTACATAACCTCCGGTTCTTTTGTTACCTCGCAGACAATGATATGCCCTGCTCTTGGCATGATCTTTTATGGTCTGGTTATAACTTATCTTTTATAACTCGGGTTATAATGGTTTTCAATTTTCTCCCTTTGTACACAAACTGTCTGTGGATTGAGGAAGTGCAAAGTCTTTAGAAATGGTTTTGTTATCTATTCCAGCTTGATCAGCATCAACAACTTTTCTTTTGAGGTTCTCAGAATTCTTCTTTGTTCCTGCCATGAGACACTTGTATTGTGAAGATCAGACTTTGAAAGATCACTGTTATTTAAATATTTTGAGTCATTTGTTTAAGTGGGTTCTCTTTATCTACTTTTAGGATTTATCTGAAAATGTGATGTCAGAGTTCACAATCCTTCAAGCCCCACTGTATTACCTCTAAAGAGACACTGTACCACACAGGAGGTTTTGTTGCCTCAAAGTTACTCACCTGTGGGGTTGCAATCTGGTTTTGACCACATCAAGCAGCTTGTGGTGTTGCTAGGCAGTGATGAATTATAACTTGACAGTGCCCATTTTATAATTTACCTCTCAAAATGGAAATGAGAACTGAGAAGCCATGCCAATCCCTTAATAAACCTCTCCTCCACCTTATAAGCCTACCTCTCCTCCACAGAAACTCCATCTCTGGTCAGATCATAGCTTTCTGACTCAAAGAGCCTTCTCCAGACGTGGAGAAGAGAGCTGTCTCCTTAACCAGATCCTGGTACAGAAGGTTATCTCTGTTGCCATGGAAACTAGGCCAAGCTTCTGTTTTATTTACTATCCCTGAGCCGCCTGCAAACATGCATTGAAATGTGGACACCAAAAGCGTCTAGGGCCCCCGGTTTTGGGGGACGGTTCTGTCCACGGGTTACGGATTCACCCATCCCCCTTAACCAATGACTAGCGCACTTTCCACCCGAAAACCGGACACAAGGTTGTTCATGTTCAGAGTTATTTGGAACTCTGGCAGTGTGAAAATCTGTTCAGTGTAGACTACTGGGTGGATTTTGTATTAAAGTCTATGGGGATGATTGCTTGTCAGGTTTCAGATGGTTTCCAAGTCCACAAACCATCTGAAAATGCAACGAAAAAAACCATGCCATGTGGATTTAGCTGAACAATTAATCTAATAGGTTATTTAATGTGAAATATGACTGGTATAAAAAAAACAACAAAAAACAATGCAGAGCATCATGACTTATGACATAAAAATTGTAAATAAATTACACAGCATTTTATTTGCATCTTGAAACTATGGCAAAGTAAAAAAAAAAAACCTTATTTCTCCCATATAAATTAAGATCCCATACAACCGTGTCACTGAAAACATAAAAATGTTGTGGTTGTTGAAACACAGAGGCAAAAAATTAAATATTTAGCCGGCCATTCAGGTCTGGTCATTTTGGGGTTAAATATACAGAAGCCATCTCGGCGTCGTGAGCCGATCCAAAATATAGGAAAAAGAACACGTGGAATCAGAGAAGATGTCACTTGTGGGTCACTTTATGGAGGAGTTGTCACCTTTCCTTACATGTCTACGTATTAGTGAATACTTGTACTCTACAAGAAGTACTAATTGACAACAGAGTATTACCATTTCCTTTGTAAATATGATGCATTGCTACAATGTGGTACTGTCAGGAATGATTGGGGAATGGAAACAGCCAGTTTTCAGTTTATTCACACAAGCGCCACACTGTACATCTAAATCATTTTGCAGGAACTGCATCGCTCCCATGACTTTAAAGGGTTAAGGACGGGATATCAGGGCTAAATGTCATTTCTTTTCTCCAATATCATAGGAAAAGTAACTTTAAATGGTTTTGAAAAACAATGTATAATTCGCAGACCAAAGTAATCAAATCAGACTGCATAATTATCCAAGCTCTTAAAACCATATCCCTTTTTTACCAGTATTTTTGGGTGAAAAAAAAAGATGGCTACCCCACTCATATACAACTTCTTACTTATACTGATAAGAAAAAGGGTAACAATGTTTTGAACATCTGAAAACACTTGTCATAGCATCCTACATGCATGACATGAACTCACCACTCTTCCCATTTCTGGGCAATTCACATTGTGCTTCAAGCAACAAAAAAATAATTTTGTCTAAATAAATAATGCAAAGATATCAGGCACCTGACTGGTCACATCTCCATTGCATGCTCTTTATTATGTTTTAGGCTAACACTGAGGGAGTTTTAAGTTTCCAGTATATGAATTGTCTGAATTCTGATGAGTGATTAAAGGGTTGCCCATTAAAAAAAAATACACGGCACTGGGGACAGGGTGGGCAAAAAAAGAAAACAAATTGATACTTTCATATATCTCCCCTGACATTGCTCCCAGCAATCCTCTCCTCTTTACTTACAATGGAGCCTAATCCTTTCCAAGGTGTCTGGACGAGAACCAAGAAGTCAAGAGAAGCGGATTGCTGGGAGCAATGGCAGGGAACAGCTATGTGAGTATCTGTTGTTTTGGTTTTTTGAGCCCACCCTGGCTCTTTTATTAATGGACAACCCCTATAAAGAATGTGTCTCCACTGATAATGGATTGAGAAATATAAAACAAACTGAACTCTTTATCCTGAGATTAACTTTGACTTCTCAGCAATGTCCAAATATTTTATTTCATATCAATGAAAGTCCAGCAATATTAAGGAAAGCTAAAAACTACAAAAGAGGATACATATCACAGACATAAATAAAGATTCTATGGAGGAAATCAGAATAAAATTAAGGTACTCAAGCTATTGCTCTAACTGCCTTGTAGATAATTCATTCATCCCATATACCTGTGATAATAGGGAACCCTGTCTCCCGCCAAGGCATGACTGGCACATACTTGGTGTAATCGGAAGCTTTTTTTTTTATCCAGGGAAAGGAGCCTTATATTATGTAACGTTCTAAACTTGCCAAATTATTTGTCAAGCATGGTGTCTTACGTGCTTCAGTATTTCCAGGCTTAACAGGCTTGCATAATAGCATACCAGGCTTCTAGTGCTTCAGGGTATGGGAAACTTATTTTTACATACCACTTTTTCCAAAAACGTCGAAAAAGTTCACGTTATTACAAAAAAGATAAAAATTTTTCTGTTTTTACAAAAGAACCTCAAGCAAAATTTTATCTGGCTTGGTAGAGCTCAGGTCATTATGAAAGGGTTATTTTTTTGTCCACTAATTGTCTTCTCCTATTCCCCAGTACTTGTCTGGAATCCTATGTCACTCACTATGGGAGACATGTATGAAAGGGTTTTTCACCCTTTTCTTGCTTAAAATGCACCAAGAGGGCTTTGCTGTATAATGCGCCAGACGAATGTGTTAGGCGCATTGTTCTTAGACTCGCCCTTTTTAATGCGCCAAACAGAGGGGGTTTTCTGGGCCGGTTTTGCACCCCACTCGAACTTTTAGCCACAATAAAAAGCGGGGTCGGCAAACAGGCGCTTTACCCAAATTTAAATGGGGGCTGCCGGGCCTAAAAATTAAAAAAAATTTTTTAAATTATTTAATTTAAATTTTTTTTTTAATTAATATAAAAATATATAATATTCCAAAAATATAAAAAAATCCTTTAAAATGTATTTAAATTTAATAAATCTAAAACAAATTTTAAAAAACCCCAAATGTGTTTTGTTCAGAATTTTTACAAATTTTTTTAATTTTTTTTTTACATTAAATTTGAAATTTTTTTTTGCTGCTCTACCCTTTTATTACATACAGCAAAGCCTGCCACCACAGTATTTCTGGGACCTGTGGTCCCCCCAAACAGGATAGTACCATATTTCTTTTCTTTTTTTCCAGCCTTTTATAGCCTTTTTATATTTTGGCACCTTACAAAAACGTCTAAGTTTCCGAATGCGCAAAAAACCCCACAAGGCCGATGAAATTAAAGCCTTTTTTAAATTTCACAAAAAAAAACTTTCATACATTCAGGGGCATTAACATTGAAACGAGACACGATAAAACACTCAAAGCCCTTCCTTTTATCATGTCTCCCTATTAAATGGGCGAATTTCTCAAAAATTCGGTTCGGGCACTTCGCCGTATTTCTCCAAAAAAATAAACGTCCGAATTTCTTGGGACGAAACATAAAAAACGCTATTCCAGGCTGCACAAGGGATGCAGGGTGCTGTAGAAAAATTGGCCAGAAATTGCAGAGGGGGCTTGGGTTTGGGGTTTATACAATGTTGTGTTTTAAGCACGCCAACTGCCGCCGCTCTTTGAATCGCTTCACTCAAAAAATTCCCGGGCATTAAGGGGAAAACCTGCCCAAAAAAACTAAAGGGGAATTACCTGAAAAAGTCCCCCCAGCAAAGCAAAAAAAACAAGCTAATCAGGGGGCAACATTAGTGACAGAGTGGGGAGGTGACGGGGGGCACCCCGAAATGAGGTCAGGGGGGGCCAAAAGGGGAAACTGGAGGTGGAAAAAACGGATAGGGCCACAAGGGGCAAAATAAACAGTGTGGGGGCCGGCACACAGCATGAGGTCAGGAGGGGCAAAAAGACATTTCGGGTGGGAAAACCGGAGAGGCCAAAGTGGCCAATGACAGAGGTGGAGGGGGGAAAAACCAGGGAAAGATGGGTAGAAGGGAAAATGCGCATGGGGGTTCACGGCCCAAAAGAGCAGCATGGGGTTAAAACCAATCATTTTCTTTTCTTTTTTGGGTTTAGGCACACGGTTGATTAGGCTGACGCCCCAAGGGATTGGTGTTGGAAATCCGGGCCATCCACGCCTATTCTCTTTACAAAGGGCATCGTTCCACATTTCCCCCGGGGGAACGGGTTTTCCCTTTGGGGGTAACATGGCCCCCCCCGCACGAACACCCCTCTATGCCCAAAACTGGGCCGGGGCAGGACACTTCTTTCCCCCCCGCAATCTTTGGGAAATTTCGGGCCCCAAAAACCAGTTTGGCTGCCCAGTATCCAGCGGATTTCTAAAGGGTGGCAGGGCTTTCCAATAGGCCACCCCCTGTTTTTTTCAGGGGCTTTCTCCAGGCCTCGCTGCTGGCGACTACCCCCCTCACGGCGGTGAAGGGGAACGCTCATCATGATCCAAAATTAGGTTGCTGTGAGGAGCGGTTTTGCCCCACCCCCCCCACCTTCGCCCACACCGCGGCATAACGTGAGCGCTCGAACCCCCCGGGAAAACCGGGCAGAGGAGGGAAGATGCCCCACATAGGCAGCGGGGCCAACTGACAAAGGAGGGTTTCCCTATAGTATTGAGTTTGTCCCCTCTCAATAGCTGGGAAAAGGCTCCTCGTATTCCCTATTTTGGACCGGTAGCGAGGGAGTCCAATAGGGTAGAGAGCCAGAAGTCCATCCCTCTGCCGGATGGCATGACTATTCAGGGCTAGCTCACTACTCAGGCAAATCAGCATGCCTGCGGCCATCTCAAAGTGTCCCCTCCCGATGTCTCCCTGCCTCATCTCCACTGTGTACTAATCACACCGACCACACTTCTTGGCGGGTCATCTGCCTCGTCTTCCACATCTCCATCTAACCTCCTCCAGGCCTCTCACTTCTCCTCCTCTCTTGTCACTGAGTAGAAAATCCACTCAATTCACCAGACATGCTTCTGCTTTCCAATGTCCTCCTCCATTTCAAGTCCCCACCAACTCATGTGGCCCGGCGAGATTGTAGTTCCACTTCCTCCAGTCCCCCATGCCCGATGACAGATTTTTCAGGCATCTGTTCCAGGACTTGAAGCAGTTGGAAATGACGTTATTCAACCCGTAGTCCTGGCTACTGACAAATAACATCGCCTCTCGTAATGGCCCGCAAACCAAAAGCCAGGTGTACAACGCATTAAGCTGTCACTGGCTGACTCAGAGTTACACAGGGATTACTGCCTTGTAACTGCCTGTGATCATCCAAAAAAATTCGCTAAATGTCCCATTCTCTGTTCATACAAGTCGTCCCAACATTGCAGGCTGGAATTCCATACTGGTGGAAACATTGCATATCAGAGTTTGTTGGGGGGGCCGTTTGCTGAGGCCGTGCTTGCAACTCGCGGATGGAGTTCCAATTCCTTTGCGCTTAGTAGGAATGTGATGCATTGCATGCACTAGTTTTTCCGGCCCAATTTCAAAATCTCTGAAGATTGGTTGGACAGACTCAGGAACCTTTTCACACAGATTGAACACATGCGCCATGCCATGGCGCATGGACCATCCCTCCGAGGTACACGAGGACACTCATGTTACTCCCCATTGTCTGTTCCACCATGGTTCCTGATTGGCAGTTTGGCAAGGAGAAAGCCCACACATCGATTCATGCTGCGTGAACGCGGAGCAGTTCTCCCCTGTGTGACTATCGTTATCGGCGCGAGGCAGAAGCCAGTGTGTAAAACTGCGTGACACCCGCTGTGCCTACACATGTGTATGAATGGAAGCATTACTGTGGGAGCAAGAGAGGTGGTGGTGGTGGTGGAGGAGGAGGCATGGACATTGGCACAAATAGCCGCCGTTTTACAAACGTGGAGAGAGAAAGCGGTCTCCTACCCTGTCCCCAAGTTGTCTGGTGTGCCTGGGCAGGAAGCACATTCAACCAGTGGGCCTAAATACAAGTACTGGCCTGACTGTGTTACAGCTCCAGACGTTCCGCGCTGCCGTGCACCTTGGAACAAACCGAGTAAAGCTCAAGGACTGCCCACCTTCTGTTCTAACAAATTTAGTATGAAGGTGCTGTGTACTAGTGCCTTTTGGAAAAGAAAATAAGGCTTGACTCTCGCATCTTGCTTGGCACAAGCCGTTAAGTTCTCTGAATGTTGCAGTAGTCCACCATGCTGGAAAGAGGGAGGTGACTGCATGTTACCAACAACTTGACAGAAGCATGGTCACTGCTGACACCTTAGGATGGTTATGGACTCATACTGTTTTCTCTATGTGCAAACGCCTCAGCTAGAAACGACTGCTCTGGCGCCATGATTTAGCGAGGAGCAGGAACCATCAGGGACCGGGAGTATAATGGCAAAGAGAAACAGCTCCCTCAGCCAGAGGTGGTGGAGCCTTGACTGGCTGCAATGGCATGCGGGCCACTGCCGCTGGCTGCTGCAAGCGGACTGCAGGATGGACCCCACATCTGGCCAAACTTTCTCGTCCAGGCCACCGATTGGTGACGGGCTGCATGAGTTAACGCAGGGCCGTTGGTGCCAACGTTAGCCTCTCTGCCACGCTTACACTTATCTGGCCCACAGATTTCTCTATATACCCATATTCGCTCCTCCGGTTTCTTAGCAAAAACTGCCACAAAAAGCACCGCCGATAACTGATTGTATTACCACCAATAGCTCCTACTGAGTGACTACGCTGCCACCTACGCTGCCTATCGCTGAGGCTCCAGTGCGCTTACTTTCTTAGTACCTGCGAAGCGGGTTTACTGACCCCGTGGCCGCTTGTCTCCCGACCTCACAACTGCTGCTACCCTTCTGACTTCCGGCCATCACAAACCCACTTGCGTCAGCGCTGCTGCCTGAGACGCGCAAGCAGACTCCCCTCCTTCTCCTGATATGATGAAGCCCGTTGCTTCACCCGCGACCAAGTGCGGACTGCTACATACATCATCTATTGTGTATTTCATCGTCACATGCAGTCCTCATCACCCGGTCCCGTTGTGTATGCAGAGGCTGACCCCTCACTAACAAAGACCTCCAATCCCACTCTCCACATCTATACTTTGCCGCCTACAGCAAAAGCAGGGGGACATGGCCCCATGGTCTTCGCTTGCCAATTAGCTACTTGACTGCCCTCCTCAAAATATTGATATCATCCTCGCTATATAGTGGCCGCTGAGCCAGACCCCATAGTAGTATCTCTGACTGAGGGAACCGGATGGGACAGAGACTGTTATGAGGGACAGGTGATGGGGCCTGCTGACTCCCTCCCAGGGGCCATGCCAACTAATGTTAGTCTGTACGTTCCCACCGACTCTTGGCTGGGGTTGTCAGCATGTCATCTGGGAGGAAGTGGATGACCTAGTCAACCAATCAAGAAACCCTTTGGGATTGAAGTCAGCCACACGGCCGCTAATGACAGCGGCAGTTGAGGCTGTTCACCGAGTGACCCCAGCTGCGAACGTCCCCTTTGCTTGTGCTGCGACCTGGGCCTGTTTCCAGGAATGTTTGTGCCATGCCAAAGACACGCAGGTAGCAGAGCCTGCCACCTCACTGTCTGCCAAAACTGTTGTTTCTAAAATATACAGACACTGTGTTGATGAAAAATATGCTGCATATATATAAATACACACCACCTGTATTTGTACTCCAAATTAACCCACTAAGAAAGCTTGGGTAACCCTTTGGATACTAAATTGCGCTCCACAAATGGTCCATTGAAAAAATTGACTTTGTATAGTGCAGTTAAAACTCTGTTTATTTCTAATGAATATAAAAATCACAAATATAGTGGCTTAATAACCTTCGGATGATGAATTATGCTACAGAATTTCTTTCTGTGGCAGTGAAAACAAAGTTTCTTTACTGAGTACAACTGCAGAAAAATACTTAGTTAACCCTGGATGTAAATTGCGCAAAAAAATTTGACAGCCAAAAATACCACTTTGTCCCCGTGTTAAAAAATGGCGGTTTTTTAGGACACGCAAGAAAAAAAAACTTTGAAATTAAACCCTTCGCTTGTGAATTATCACAAAAAAAATTTTTTTTTTGGCGGTGAAAAAGCGTTTTCTTTTAGTGACCACGCAGCAGAAAAAAGCTTAAAAACCCCCTGGTTTAAATTGCGCAAAAAGAATTGAGCGCCAAAAACTCCCAGCTTTGAGTGTTTACAATGGCGCGTATTTTACACTACATAAAGAAAAAAAACTTGAATTAACCTTTCGGGTTGGGAAAATTATGCTAAGGCAAAATGTTTTTTTTGGGGGTGAAAAAGCATTTCTTTTAGCACCACAACAGCAAAACAACGTTAAATTTAAACCCCCTGATGAAATTGCGCAAAAAGAAGAGCAGCAAAAGAACCAGCTTTGTAGCGTGTTACAATGGCGGGGTATTTTACGCTACACAAAAGAGAAAAACTTGAAATTTAAACCCTTCGTTTGTGAATTATGCACGGGAAAAAAAAGTCTTTTTTTGGCAATGAAAAAGAGGGTTTTCTTTTAGTCCCCACGCACAGAACAATGCTTAATTAACCCCCTGGATGAAAATTGCCAAAAGAATTTGGGGGCACCAAAAAATTAAGTGGAATTTGTATTGTAAAAACGCTGTTTCTTTTAAAATGAAAAAACGGGAACGGCTTAATCCCCCTTGGATATTAAAAGGTGCTGTACAGATAGAAATTTAAAATGTATATGCAGCTGCCGGAGCTCACTGGACTTCAGACCCAATCCCCCAAAAAATCAAAAATAGAACTTTAAAAAAGCAGCTCAACAAGATAACCCCCCCCAAAAATGCTGAAATAAAAATCTTCTTTATATCATTTATCTAACAGCCGGGGCACACCTTTCCTAATCAGTACAGTGACAGCGGTAGACTCCCAGCGTCGCCCCGGACTTAATAGTCGGTGCCCAAACGAAATCCCGCCGGTCTCTGTTTGGCTCACCGCACAGTCATGCAGGCTAGCCATTTTTTCCTCCCAAGTCTTTCCCCAGTAACGTTGTCCGCAGACATTTTATCAATCAAAACACACTTCGTTCACGCAAAGTACCCCAAACTTCGATTCGTTCGAACCAAATTTTTCCTAAAATTTCCCAAAAACAAATTTCCACTTTTTAGAATCAATTCGCCCATCTCTACTCCCTATGTGTCAGAAGAGATGTAGTTCCTAGCAATACTGAACAGTTATGTATTATCACAGGTGGGAAGAGTGGATAATTCTAGGGACTATATATTATCATGGGTAACATAAGGTCTCACAATGAATGTCTTATTGTAAAAGCTATGTACAAACTAAAAATTTTAAATTTTAAAATATATAATATATATATTAATATATTAATATAATAATTTAGTGTGCAATGATCTACAAGCTATTGAAGTTACATTTCTTGATGTAAGTATATAATTCAGTCATTCACATATGGAAGGTCTTTCATGGTTTAAGCTTACCTCTACAGCTTTACATGTTTCTTCTAGTTGATGACACTGCTTTAATTTGATATTACATCCAAAAGTAACAAAAGCCGTCGACAATTCAGTCTAGGAAATAAAAGATAGGGATACTTAAAGGGGTTGTCCAACAGAAAAAAAGTTTCTCAATAATACCTCTCCCAAGTTTTGACACTTTTTTAAGACTTCCACACTTGTCCGGTTCCTGCGTTCTCTATCAGTGTTTTGATGAAGGAATTCAATATTTTGTTTGTCTAGATACACATGAAGCAGCTGCTTGTGAAACCCAATAGATCAGGTGACTAAAGGTGTTTGACTTTTTTAGGGGCAGTCTTTAAAGCCACTCTGGTCCTGTCTCCCAAGCCTTTCTACACAAGCAGGGGGGGGCATACACAAGATGGGGGTCAGGGGAAAATATGGATTCTCCAATTACAAATGCCGGGAAATTTTCAATACCCCCAACAGTTAGAGACCCGGCCAAAACCCTTCAGCTTCAAAAACAAAATCCCTTTGGGTTTTAAAATATGTAGCATAAAAACCATCAAGACATTATGCAGGAAGCATCAGGTAGAGAGATAGTACCTGCAATGGTAATTGAAAACACAGTCACACACTGTGACCAAAGGGCGCACATTTTAAGTACTGCTGTAAATTAACTGCATAATTGTGCAGCCATTGGCCATCTTTTTTGTTCCTAGCTGCCATTTTATGTTTATATTCATCAATTCCAGTGCCTTGGGTAGGGGTGCGTCAAGGTGATACTGACTGCCAATGTTTAAAACTAAACACCTATCTGTGCAGCCCTGCCACTGCTGTGCATGGGCATAATTATAACCAGAGCAGCCATAGCAACTGCTGTAGGGCCCAGTCAGGTACAAGAACATTGTTCTTTTTGTATTGAACAAGTAGTTGGTGGTTTTCTGCTATCTAGAACTACTTTGTGGGTTCTGTGATATATTGTGGTATTATTTATACCTTTTAATTATTGTTACTCATACTGCTGTTTTAGTTTATTCTCATTAGGGGTAAGCCCGTTCCCTTTTGCTAGGGGTCTTTTAATTCTATTATCTCCTGCACTTGTAAGAGGGAAAAAGGGGAGCGGCCTGGGTAATTGGAGGGGTTTTCTAAGCAGTAGCAGTCAGAGTACAGGTTTATTGCTGCAGTACTGTTTTTTGTATTGATTAACACTATAATAAAGCAATCCTTCTCATGCCCCAGGAACTGCTGATGATATAAAGCAAATGAAAGCTACAAATATCAGCACCAAAAAAGTAAATAAAAAAAAAAATAATTTCATTTGTTTAAAGGGGTTGTCTCACTACGGGAAAATTGATGAGAATTGTGGGAAATTATGCCTCAATGTCTAATTGGTGGGGTCCCCCCTTTCTGGGCCCCCACATGATCTCCTAAAAATGCCCCCAAAACCCCCTTTATTTCTAAACAAAGGGGCCCGGGTTTGGGGGAACTCTCCCTAGTTTTTAAGGGGGGTTTTCTGATTACAGCCAAGCGTCGCCACTTGGCTTAACTCAGAACTCCCATTCATGTCTATGGGAGAGTCCTGACCACCCTCCATTCAGAACAGAGAGGTGTCAGCAAGGGCGTAGCTACAAGGGGGTGCAGAGGTAGTAGTCACTACTGGGCCCTTCAGCCGGAGGGGGTCCAAATGCCCATCTGCCAACTAAGATGACACCAGTACTGTGAATGGGATGTGGTGGTGGGGGCCCCTATTTAATTTTTTTTGGGGGGGGGGGGGCACCGGGGCCCAGGGGTTTTTTCAATTAACCTCTGGGGTTTTAGGAATCTTTTCCGGGATCAGTGCAGGATCCAAAGGCGGGACCCGGACTTATTAGACAACCCCTTTTACTGGCTCCTAAATGACTACCTATTGGCAAATACAGCCATGTCTATGGGGATCTCACTCTATTACTATATTCCATAGCCGAGGGTTGGAGGTGTACACAGCTTTTTTCAGTGAATACCCCTTATGTGTTGACTCTTTGCCTATATAGTTACATTGCCACACAAATTGATGATAACAAATATAATTATAATACAAAAGTTACATTACATACTAGAATATTTGGCTCATCATAGGCACTACACTATAATCTGCGATCCTTGAACAGATACATGTTTTTTAGAATTTTTTATATTGTAAATTTAACCAAAGTAATGGGTTTTGTCTTTTGGGGCTTTTTATCTTTTCTTGCATTTAAATGTACCAGAAGTTACCATAAAAGTAATAGCTCTGTAATACACAAATTGGAGTAATCATCCTTTCAGATGGTGTTGCATTTCATTCCTATTCATAATAGTTATCTATATCAGCCACAAAGGACTGGCAGCAAACATGCAAATTAAATATAATTATGTTATTAGCTATACCATAGCTTCCCTTTCTAAAACAGTAATTAACATTATTTCTGAACAATATTAATAATACATTTAAAAAAGGGCCCAAAGAAGTATGAAACAAAAGGTTCGTTAACGCTTTCAGGCCAGTGGGAACCTTATATCTTGTCCCTCCCATCTCCCCGCTAAAAGACCTCACATTCTGTCATGTATTTGGGGGTTTTTTTTTTAAAAGGGGGTTTTCTCCTTCAAGGACTGCTTTTTATGTTAAAGATCGGGAAAAACAAAACACTTTGCAAAAAATTTCCATTTAAAAAGTTTTCCTACCTATTCTGGAAATCCCCTTTGTTTGGGGGGGCATCAGCTCCTCAGGTTGCTGTACTTTCAGCCTGTTTGTTTCCTATGGCGTCCCCCACGGTTGCTATAGCTAAGACCTTTTTTATCCCTCATAAAGGTTGCCAGAAATGGTTGGGAATTAAAATAAGACCCCGGCTTCTATTGCAGCCTAGTTAAAACCGGTTTAAAAATTTCCCCCTGAATTTCCCAAAAAAAAACCCCAAAAAAACAGACTTTAAAGGGAAGATGAAAACGATTCGTGAAAACAACCCCTTTAAGTACTAAAAAAAATTTAATAATTCTGTTTTGCTTCACTACGGGTAAAATTGCCCCAAATTTTCATTACTAGCAGGAAAGATGTGGAGGGGAAGGAGGGTTAACATTGATGAGCAGATCAAGACTCTTAAAGGGGTTATTCCACAAAGAATGTTAAGCTTATTTAAATGAACAAATTATGTATTTAAAGGAGTGTTCCTACACCCTAAAATGCTTGATCGTTTGACAGAACATGATGAAAAATAGGGAAACCCCAAAAAAAAAATTTCTTACCCCCGGGGTGCTCTGGGTTTCCCATCAGAAGGAACCCCCAAGATCTCGGCTGTAGTAGTGAATGTTCAATTTTTCACGTAAGGGGCATCTAATTATTTGGGCCCCAACGGGCAAACCAAACCCATGACTTTTGTTTGGTTTTGTGAGTGGGTTTAACCCGTCACGTGTTTGGTAAAGTTCCCCTGTTTTTCAGACGGGGGAAACACCAGGATCACTTCTGCGACAGAGGGAGAGCGTCTAGGAGGTAAGTTATCTTTCTCTCTTCTAATTTTCATCATGCCCTGACAAAAGAACAAACATTTTAGGGCGATATGTCAGAAAATTGGTGTTTCCACGACCATTTTAGGCGTATTAAATCAGTGTAAAGTGCGACAGAAAGTCTGATCCTTTCCGATACCTTGCACAGAAAGCTTAATACGCCTAAAATGGCGCACTGCACCTAAAAAGGCAAATCGCGCCAAAGAAGGCGCATTGCGCAACTCGCGGCACAGGGCATATCATTGGCAGTATATGTAATGCGCCTATCAAGGCGCATTGCCCGTTGGAAGCGTCATAACATATGTAATGCGCCTGAATAGGCACATTGTGCGACGGGGGCGCGCAGCGCTCCATATTTAGGTGCATTACAAAGTGTCGTATCCGCGTATAATTCGCCTAGTTTTGGTGTACGACAGTTCATTTACATCAAGAATATGATGTCAAAAGTGGTTTTGGCATAAAATAGACCAAAAAACTGGCGTTGACGTGTTTTGACATGTCACCCTTAGTGTTTTAGGGTGTCAGAACACGCTTTTAAAAAATGATCCAGTGAAAAGTTATCACATTAACTTACTTGGCGCCACTTGTTGTTCAAAGCATACAGCAATGTGGACATCCGCCTAATAAGTACTGGTAGACATGCACCCTCAATCACTTTCCCTAGCCAGTTCTCTTAATAGTGACCCTTTATTCACTGCAAGGCAGTCAAAAAAGAATCTTTCTGTTGGTTTGGGGCTAGTGCCTGACTGTGGGACTCCTTCTCAGCTTGTGAGGAATATAAAGAGGGAGAAGATAAATAATGTTCTCTGTCCAAAGCCCACCACCATCAATATGGCTTAGGAGCAGCAAAAGAGAGCTAACTCAGAAGCAAATAATGATATAAAAGTCTTAAATTACTGTAAAACAAGTATGACAAACTCAGAAGCTAACACAGGCCAAATCAGCAAGGTCTGATCAATTTTTACAGAGAATTAAGTTTGTTTTAAAAACTTTCTGACATTTGGCATCTCTTTTCTGCTACCATCTTTTCGACTTCATGAGAAATCTTGCTCACAGTCTTGTTCTGTGCCTACTGTGACCAATTACTAGTTGCTTTGCATCTATGTCATACAATCGATTCACTGCTTTTGGTGAAGTAAAGCTGCATCACTACGTAAATGCAACACAACTAGTAATCAGTCATTGTAAAATTTTTACATTTTAAAAATTAAGCTGCATACATTTTTACATATTGGCTCAACCCCAAACATATTTGCTGCGGGTCACATGCCCACAGGCCACAAGTTTGACTTGAATTCTGTAAAACAACTATTAACAGCCATTTTGGGATTAAAATGATCATGGAACAACCTTTCTAAGGTCTTGTGTACTATAAATGCATTATAGGTCGACTATTGAAAACTATATAGTGGGTAAAATAAGTATTTGACACACTGGAGATTTTGCAAGTTTTCCTACCTATAAAGAATGGAGAGGTCTGTATTTTTTTATGGTAGGTACACTTAAACAGAATCTAAAAAAAAAATGATTTTGAAATAATTTATTAGCATTTAATTGCATAAAATAAATATTTCATACAATAGAGAAACAGAACTTAATATTTAGTACAGAAATATTTGTTTGTAATTACTGAGGTCAGATGTTTCCTATAGTTCTTGACTAAGATTGCACACACTGCAGCAGGGATTTTGGCTCACTCCTCCATACAGATCTTCTTCAGATCTTTCGGGTTTCGAGGCTGTCGCTGGGCTGAATTGAGTTTCAGCTTCCTCCAAAGATTTTCATTTGGGTTCAGGTCTGGAGACTGGCTAGGCCACTCCAGGACCTTCAAATGCTTTTTATGGAGCCACTCCTTAGTTGCCCTGGCTGTGTGTTTCGAGTCCTTGTCCTGCTCCAAGACACAGCCAGTACCCATCTCCAATGCTCTGAGGAAAGAAGGTTGTTTGCCAAAATCTCGTGATACATGGTCCCATCCATCCTCCCTTCAATACGGTTCAGTTGTCCTGTCCCCTTTGCAGAAAAGTAACTGCAAAGTATGATGTTTTCACCGTCATGCTTCATGGTTGGGATGGTGTCTTGGTGACTGTGGTCCCAGCTCTACTCAGGTCATTGGCCAGGTCCTCCCATTTAGGTGAGATCTTACTTAGAGCCCCAGACCGAGGAAGATTGACAGTCATCTTGTGTTTCTTCCATTTTCTATTAATTGAACCAACAGTTGTTGTCTTCTCACCAAGCTGCTTTCCCATTTTCCTGTAGCCCATCCTAGCCTTGTACAGGTCTACAATTTTGTCCCTGGTATTCTTAGACAGCTCTTTGGTCTTGGCTATGTTGGAGAGGTTGGAGTGTGTGAACAGGTGTCTACTATACAGGTAACGATTTCAAACAGGTGCAATTAATACAGGTAATAAGTGCAGAGTAGAAGGGCTTCTTAGAGAAAAACTAACAGGTCTGTGAGAGCCAAAATGTTTGCTGGTTGGTAGATGATCAAATACTTATTTCATGCGACAAAATGCAAATTAGGTATTTACAAGTCATACAATGTGATTTTCTAGATTTTTTTTTTTAGAATCTGTCTCTGTCATAGTTGAAGTATAACTACGATAAAAATTACAGACCTCTCCATTATTTGTAGGTGGAAAAACTTGCAAAATCACCAGTTTATCAAATATTTATTTTTCCCACTGTAGGTCATAATGTGCCTTTAATTTCATACTGACGCTCTAAAGCTCTGTCCATTTGATGAGCTTTTCAAGTTGGAATCCTCGTGAATCCACTGAAGGTAAACCATCCCCATTCACCTCAATAGAAAAAATACTTGTTATGGTTCTTGTAGTTCATATCTTAATTGGTTGGTTTTAAAAATAAAAAAAGGAGAACATGCTCATTCTTGTATTCCTTGCGGAAAATTTACTATTGAGATTAATGGGGATGGCTAAAAATCTTGTCAAAAACGTGTCCAAAACACTTGTATCTTGTGTCCAAAACCACAGACAGATGAATTGGACTAAATTCTGACTGTAAATCTGTCAGAAAAAACAGCCCTAAATCTACATGCAATACATGTGAAATACTCGCTGAAAATCACGTCATCTGACACAGTTTTTTACTGCAGAATATGACGAGTAAATTTAGTTGTCTGGATGTATCCATAGAGGTATTTTTTTCCCATATATTAGAATTGGCAGGTTCCAAGTCATGACCTGTTAGGTTTTCTCCACTGCCTTAGGAACGTTGGCTATTGTTCTAAATCATATACAAAGTGAAACAACCACATTTTTAGGAATATTACCTTTTGTCCCTGGAAAACATGAGCTAGAGGAGCCACCTCACAATTTTTGTGAGCTCCAAATACTTTACACATGGAGCATGTTGGCACCTCACAAGTCAGACAGTAACTGTTAATTTTTTCTTCTTCGTGTTCTTCGCACATTGGTTGGTTCAATTTTCTTTCAGGCCTGAAACATCAATTCAAAATAAATTAGTGGGTTATATCCAATATTATTATTTTAGTACTGTTTAAAGGAGTATTTTTTTCTCTTAGTTATACAATATCATGAGAGTTTTAGCATACATGAGCATGTTTGTATGGCCTGCTGCCTAACTTTGCATGAGTTCATGAGTTTAGCAGATGTATGAAAAAGGTAATAAATATATCCAATACAGTAGAAGTATAGTAATATAAATCAAAAGACACACACACATACACTCTCTTTTGCATGTTAAAACTCAGTCTGCGAATATATCTACACCCTGCAGAGTTTTGTTAATATAATATAATTTGAAATATCATTTAGCACTGATAGCTGATCAGATGGTCTCTTAGCAGTACGACAACCAGTAAATGCAGATAAAGTGGTATACCTGATCCAGAAATGTTGCCCTAGCGCTAGAATGCGTCTGATTTATGACCCGCTGTAGAGCGGGTTCATAAATCAGGCGCATTCTATGCCAGTGTAATGCGCATTAAATTTGCCGTGTAAATTTGCATGTCGCCCATAGTTTCTATATTCTATGAATGACAGGTGCACACTGGGCACAACTGTTTCAACAGGACGGACTCAATAGATCTACAGTCCAGATACATGTGTACATTAAGCTGCTTCCTAAACAGGCCCCTACAACTGTATATTAAAAATCGTGGTTTTATTTGCTATGCAGAATGGCTCATAGATAGTGTTGAGCGAATTTTATCGACAAAGTTGAAATCGGCACGGTTTTTATGGTAATCGGTTTTTTTCGATCACACGATAATTTAGTTAAAAATCTGCGCATAATCTATTAATATCGCGCCATTTTCAGCGCTTCCTGACATTTTGGCGGCCAGCCAATCAGCTTACAGAATAGAGCAGGGTGAGATGTGTGTGCGACGTCATGACTGGGATGTGTTTTGGTTGCGATTGGCTGGAAAAATCACATGACCTCGTTTTAACATAGAACAGCCCTTCCTTTCTGCCTCAGTCCCCTCTCAGCGTTTCATACTAGTTGGACGTGCGCTCTGCATGTCTCCAAACTACTCAGCGAAATCATACTATTTTTCAACAGAGAAACCTCTACTATTAGCTGGTGGGTTTAGATTAAGACATTGGAAGATTTGGGTTAGTTAGATTATTTTAAAGCAGCATCTATCGCTTAAAGTCAAGGGGGGTGGGGAAAGGGGGAGGGCCTGTGGCGAACACAGACAAGCTCTATAAAGGACACGGATAAAGTTCCCCAAAAGACTTAGTGTAGACATTGCACTGCAATATCTTCATTAACAGTTTGCTATTGAAAGATTTCCTGGATATTGGGCAGTGTGAACTTATATTAGGATACACATCATTAGTGTTGAGCGATTTTTATCGACAAAGTTGAAATCGGCAAGGTTTTTATGGTGATCGAAATTTCCAGATCATGCATAATTAAGGTTAAAATCTGTGCATCATCTATTAAGATCGCTGCCTTTTTAGGCGCTTCCTGTCATTTTGACGGCCAGCAAATAAATTTTACAGAAAGAGCAGGGTGAGATGTGTGTGCAAACGTCATGACTGGATTGTATGGTTGCGATTGGCGGGAAAAATCACATGACCTCGTTTTACATAGAACAGCGTTTCCTGTTTCAGCCTCAGTGTCTCTCAGCGTCTACTGGATAGGCCCTTTGCGCTCTGCCTGTGGCCAAACAGCTCAGCGAAATTAGTCTATTCTGCACAGAGAAACCTCTACTATTAGCTGTGATCCTTCCAATTTAGTTAGTTTTTAGAGATTTGAACATTTTAGTATTTAAAGCTAGAGAATTTTAAAGCAGCATCTACCGCTGTAAATTCACGGCGGAGGAGCAGGGGGGGGCCCCGCGGGCGAACACAGACAAGCTCTATCATAAAGAACACTGGATAAAGTTCACCAAGACTTAGTGTAGACTTTGAAAGTGGAATATCTTTATTATTAACAGTTTGCAAATTTGAAATATTTCCTGGATATTGGCAGCCTGAACTTAATTGGATACACTCATTTCTAGAAACTGCAGGGCTCTTTGTTAGGTGCAAAACTCCACTTTTATTATCAGTATACATTTCAGATATGTGTTCATTTTAATTTTACCCAATACACCTGTGACTGTTGATATATCCACCTTGCAGTTAAAGCAATCTTGTAGTCAGCACAGGTTGTTTGTTGCCAAAAATAGCGTGTATCATACGAAAACATAACAGATACGTGTTTTTTGGACTTTTGCCCAGTCCAGATTTGTTGATAGACACCTGCAGGTTAAATTTGAATCCAGCAATTTTGTTTTGATTAAGGGATTTTAGAATAGCTGTGATTTGCCGTCTTTTAATAAGAGACTTTCCCAAAAATATTCCATACCTTCTCAAATTTTATATTTCTGAAAATGGAGCAAATGCAGTGGTAAGCGAGCAAAGAGGGGGGTAGCACATGGAGGTAGAGGTACGAGAGAAGGTGCTCCTTCCAGTGCTGGCGACAACACCATGCGAGCGGGTCGTCATTGCAGGACCGTCAGTCCTGTCAACGCTGGGTCAGGGCACTGTGAAACTAAGTAACGAACATCGTCGCCAAACTGTCCTTCAGTGGTTAATGCAACCTGCATCTAGCAGTCTTACCTCCTCGTCCTCGCAGTCACGGCCACAAATGTCGTCATCAGCATCATCAGCATCCGTCCAACATGAAGCAGCCCAAATGTCAACTCGTGTAAACCCCCCCACTGTTGGTAATCCATTGTCGCGGACCTCTTGATGACAAAATGCGGTTGGGGTCAGAAGGCATGTTAAAAGATCAAGAGGATGATTTAGTCTGCTCTGACGCCCAGTTACTGATTCCTTCTGAGGAGGTGAAGGAAGCCGGTCAATCGGCAAAAATTCCCGGGGCAGTCGGCAACGCCTTGCAGTGCCCCTTGCTTGTAGCCCGCAGCTTCTGGATGCAGAAAGTCAGACGACCACGTCACCTGTGTTGACGATGATGATGAAGACGACATTGCAGATCCATCCTGGGCTTTTCCGCAGAATTTGCTTGCGAGCGCTTCATCAGTGGACGAGGAGGAAGACGATGGGGTAGTGTCAATACGGGTCCCGCCACAAAAAGGGAGAGGGCGGTCGCAGAAGTCCGCTGATATGATTCCGCCAGCCACGGCAGCGCAAACCCCGCTCCTCGCTTAACGCCTCAAAAAGGTCCAGGACCTCTCAAGCCTGGGCCTTCTTGAGCAAGCCTCTGATTCCCCCAGCGATGTCATATGGCCCCCTTTGCCGTAAACGCATAAGTAGAGGCAAGAATCTTAGGTGGTTAACCATCACCAACATGTCAGTCACATGCAGCGAATGCATGAGTTGAAATGGAGGCAACACTTGGCCAAAAAAGGCCAGACCGACGCCGGGCCCCCAACCATTGTCACACCCTCTGCCTCCGCCCCCCCCCACCACCACCAAGCGTTCCTCAGCTGCCCATGTCTCTCAAGTCATGATCAGGGGTCAGCCTCCACCGTCGCCCGAGTACCACCACACCACCAGAGACCCTCCTACCCCTTCTCCTTTCGCCCTTTGACGACCTCACGCCGTACAGCGGCCAGTCTAGCAGCCAGCCTTCTGTCTTCCAGGTTTGGGAGCAGAAGAAACACTTTAACCCAAACCCTCCCAAACCAAAAGCCCGAATGTCGGGATCCGGT